>JAJPUD010009162.1:16368-77932 GCA_023553655.1 Myrmecobius fasciatus | reverse complement strand
ACAGTCATTTACACACACGCACACACAGTCATTTATGCAAACACGCAGTCATTTACACAAACACATTCACTTTCATAATGTGAACACACACATATGCACATGCACCCACACATGATCATGCAACCCATGCACATATATGCTCACTCATACACTTAGCCAACTTGTGTGTGCATTTGTGTGCACACACTCACAAAACTCAAGTAATTACACACAAACTGCACACACACTCATGACACACTGCACTATTCACACATGTGTGCGTGTGTATTTTTGTTCACACATTGCAATGCTCAGGCTGCTCACTCTTGCACATGTACGCCCCCCACTCCTCATAAATGCATGCACTTACACACAGACTTTGCCCATGCACAGACACTCATGCTTCCACAGCACACACATTTGCACACAGCTTGCACACACATGTGCACTGACAAACACATCTCCATACTGCTTAGGGCTCTGGATCTATCCGCCACACACAGACTCAGAGGACAGAGCCCAGCCCCATGGGGCTCCATTCCAACCCATTAAGAGACTGGACAAGACCCTCCACCAAAGTGTTCCCTTTCCTTGATCTGCAGAATGGGACCACATGGTGTAGCTCACGGCCCTCCCCCCCAGACTGCTGTAAGAGTCAGCCTGGGGGCTAGACGCTCTGAGAGCTGAGAAGAAGGCTTCTGGTGCACTGAGCCTAGAGAACGGAAGCTCCCAAGGGCCGGGACTGGTTAGCATAGTGCCAGGCACCCAATGGGCTCTCCGAATGGGGACATTCTCCTCCCTCCTGTTATTCTTTGGTACTGGGTACAGAGTAGTGGGGAGGGTGAAGTATACTTGAAAATATAAGCCAGGAAAGGAAAAATACTTTTAAAATGTTTGTTAAGTAACTTCCCGACACTTAGCCCAATCCCTGGCACATAGTAGGTGCTTAATAGATGCTTGCTGATGAGCTGGTTTTTGTCGCCCAGCACAAAGCCTGGCATGAAGAAGGCACTAAATACACATTTGTGAGATGAACAAATGCTCCATGGAGTGGCACAGAGCACAGCCTTGGGGGCAGGAAATCTCCCTTCTGGCCAGTGAGGCTCTGGGCTTGTAAAATGAGGGCGGGGCTGACCGGGTGGCCTTAACGGTCCCTTCTCGCTCTCCATCTGTCCTTCGGGAGCTTACCCAATTGGGGAACCAGGCAGCTGCCTTACTGGACCACAAAGGCCCAGTGCCCTGAGGGGCCAGAGAGCCACGGTCAGAACAGGGAGTCCAAGGAGGCCCAGGCACAAGCAGATCCAGGAGGGTGCTGGGGAACACTTTAAACAATTCCCCCAAAGAGATGTGTTTGCATTTGACAACCCAATTTTATGTCTCTCAGCTCTCCCGACATTCCCGTGGGCTCCGGCCATGCTCCCTTCCTTTCCAGGACGACTGGCTTTCCAGGCTTCCCTTTCTCGGCAGCGACTTTCTCCTCCCAGACCTCCCAGCTCCCTTTCCTGTCTTGCAGTTCTTCCACTGGAACATAAGCTCTCGGAGGCCTGTCTTTGTATTCCCAGGGCTTAGTGCGGGGCCTAGAAAACTGAAAGCACTTACTAAATGTTTGCTCCATCCACTTATCCCGCCCTGTCTCTCTGAACCCCTCCATTCCTGTCTCCATCCAACTCTCTGTCTCATGCCCCCCCCCTTCTCTCTCAGAAACACAAGCCAAGGGAAAAAATGAGAAGCCTCCACCTCTAGACAGGAAATGGGGCCCTGGATGACTCAGAACCAGACCAGTGAGCTAGACCCCCAAAGCCAGGAGGTCAGTGGGGGAGAGATGGGGACTGGTGGCTGCCCTGGGCTCTCCTTCCCTGACCTCAGGGGAGTCCAACCAGCAGACCAGCAGGGAAGAGGACACACAGCGTGCTCCCCTGAAAGCCCGTGACAGGCCTGACAGGAGACCAGAGAAGGGCTCGGTCCGGGCCCAGGCTGCTCTCCCACTCCCAGGACAGAGACACCAAGCAGCCCAGGAGCACCACCCTGGTGACTAGACCTGAGGCTTCCTCCCTCACAACTTCCCTCCCCAAAAGCACTCCCTTTAGGCTCCCTGACAGGACTAAAGCTAAGCCCAGGGCACTTTTCCTCATCTACTTCTGACCACCTGAAAGCCACAGAACAGATCCCACCACCTCCCACTTACTCCTGCCCCTTCACTTTGCATACAAGGAAACTGAGGCAGGGGAGGAAGAGACAAGCTAGATGCACATCAGCTACTCAACAACTACCAGCCAAGAGCTTGATAAACCTGAAAGGCTGAGTTCCTTAAGGAAGAAGTTTCTATTTGACAAGAACTCAGAAAAGGGAAAAGCAGTTACACAGAAATTACATTTAGACCAACATGTGACACCATCTGCCACAACAGATTCAAAATGTTTAAGCACGCTATCAAAAAACCAGAAGCAGACCAAATCAGGGCCCTCTTGCAGCTCTAAGGAGGGAAAGAATTCTGAGACAATTGGGGTTAAGTGACTTGCCCAGGGTCACACAGCTAGGGAATGTTAAGTGTCTGAGATCATATTTGCACTCAGGTCCTCTTGACTTCAGGGCTGGTGCTCTATCCACTGTGCCACCTAGCTGCCCCCAGGGAAAGAACTCTTAATCATATAAGGGATGGAGGCAATGAGAAAAGATGAAACAGACAATTGTGATTACATGAAATTGAGACTTTTTGAATAAACAAAATCAATGTAGCCAGGCTAAGAAAGAAAGCTGGTGATAAAAGCTATCAACTGAAGAAAAAAAATCTTTGCATTAAATGCTCTCTCTGATAAGCGTCTGATAGCCAAGCTTTAAGGGTCATTAAGACAAAGCCCTAAGACCAAAGGTGATTCTCTAAAAGGAGATGAACAATCCCTTCAAAGTATAAGCAATCATACGAGATGGCCTCAAATCATTAGTACTAAAAGAAGGGCCCATCAAAAGAACTTTTAGGTTATTATATTATTATTATATAATATATTAATATAATAATTATATTATTATAAAATATATTAGGCTCTCACCCAACAAATTGGCAAAGGTGGAAAAAAGATGGGGATGGTCAGTGATGGGTGGATTAATATGCCCAGGTACACGAACATTCAGAAGAGCAAAGCATTAGACCAATAGTTCTGGAAAGCAATTTTTAATTATGCCTTTTTTTAAGTAACTAAAATGTCCGTATCCTTTGATCCTGAAGGTAGCTAGGTGGTGTAGTAGATAAAGTGGTTGGAGTCAGGAAGGCCCGAGTTCAAATTCAGATTCAGCCTCGAACAAATCCTGTGATCTTGGGCAAGCCACTTAGCCTCTGTTTGCCTCTGTTTCCTCTTCTATAAAACAGGAATAATAGTAGGCCTCTCTCCATCAGATAACAACCATGAAGTGGTTAGCACAGTGCCCGGCACAGTAAGAACTAGAGAGAGCTTTGCTGCTACAAATATCACCAGTAGCACGTACCCCCGAGGAGATCAAACGTCCAATTCGTACCCAAAGTTTTTGTGGGGGGTGCCTTTTGTCGCAGCACAGAGCTGGAAATTAAACAAATGCCCATGACTGGGGAACGACTAAACAAGCTGCGGCACGTGTACGCGCTGCAATGTTGTTGGACTGTAAGAAACGATGAATGAATATAAAGAACGGGGGGGGGGCAAGATTTACATGAACTTATGCAAAGAAAAACAAACAGAACAGGGGAAAACAGAAAACAGGCCCAGATTAGCAGGGAAAAGAAATCCTCCGCAGCTCGTGTGCATTTGAATGTGCAAAGTTTGAAGTTATGACTATGTAAAACCCGGTCATTGGTTCCATCCCAGCAGAAACACACAGGCCGTATTTATATGATGCGACCCCCCCAGGGGATTCTTCTCTGTGCCGAGCCCCAGCTGGACATTCCAACAAGATGTGATCTATGGGATGTCTAGGACAGCGCACATTTTAGCAGAGGAATAAAAAGAAAAGGTCGAGGCTGAGGAACCGCTATGCCCAAGGTTGGCCCCCCAAAAGCCCCACCCTTCTCTGCAGAGATGGGCAACTGCGGGTTGGCAAGAGCGGGTTCTTGGGGTCAGCTGCTGGAACGGGAAATGTGCTTTTATTCTTCCCTTAGGATGGCTCTGTGGGCGGGAGAGAAGGGAAACAGTGCACACTGAAAGTGATGAAAAGCCAAAAGCTAGCAATAAAAGCCTCTGGAGACCATGGGCAAGTCACTTAACCCCAACTGCCTCAGGGGAAAAAAAAGCCATTTTAACCTCAGTGGCCAATCTCAGACCACCCTGGCCCAAAGAAGAGCACATGCAGCTTCCCTGGCCTGTCGGGGGAGTGGGGGAGCAGGAAGGACACGGAAGCCAAGAGGCCCCGAGCCCCGACTCAGGTCACTTACTGAATGTGGCCGGGCAATCTGCACCGGGTAGGAGATGGCATGGGGAGGGTAGCGGGGCTCCGAGGACCGCCAGGTCTGTGTCACGGGCTGGGCCGAGCCGGACATAGTGGCAGCGGGCACGGGGACCGCCTCTGCCCCTCTCGTGGTCTCTGGTTGTCTCTCAATCTTTGCCTGGGATCCAAGCAGACCTCAACATCACCCGCGCACCTTCCTGGTCACATGGCACCTGTGAGGGGAGAGACAAGAGGCGAGTGAGATGGTGCTGGCCACGGCTCGGGACCCCCGCACTCCCCCGAGCAGGGCCAGAGCCTGGGGAGAGGCTTATTCCTGGGATCATGGGGGAGTCGTGCCACGTGCTGACCCACGGGCATTCCTGGGCACCAACCCAAGGGCGGGCACAGGGGAGGCAGCAGAGAGACACACAAAAAGGAAACAGCCCCTGCCCTCAAGAGGCTTGTCCTCCAAGAGGGAACAAGGGGACGGCCCTGTGTCCTGAGCAGTCGAGAAGCCTCATGCACGTATCTGTCAGGAGACCCTGGATGCTCCAAGAGCCCCCCTCCTCCTCCGGGGCCTCCATCTGCCCCAGCGCTGCCGGGACTCACCCCCAAAATCAGCAACAGTCACCCGAGGCCGGGCCGAGAGCAGAAGGCCCCGAACCGAGGGGCCCACAAGGCGCCTGTCTCCCAGCAGTAAAGGTCCCTCCTCCCCCACCATCTCTCTCTGCTCCCAGACATCACCTGATGTCCGGCCTCCCATGAGCTGAGGCGGAGGGCCGGCAGGGGCTTTCCAAAGCCTCGGGGCAAAGTTCAGCCAGGGCAGCTGCTGCCCCTGCAGAAAGCACTCGGGGCCAACGAGGCGACAGACAAGGCTGGGAGGCCCCCGGCCCAGGCCCGGGGTCAGGAGGCCCAGCTTCTCCCAAATCTAAGGGGCAGCGGAGGCCACGGGGGCGGGCGGTCACAGCCAGCTTTTCTGGCCCCAGGGCTCGCTGTCCTGTGTGTGAAGCCCCTTCCCTGCCCTCATCCCAATCCTGCAACAACCCTGTGGGGAGGTGAAGTCACAAACGCCCATCTGAAAGGTGACGCCCACTCGGAGGGACATTGCCGAGCCCTCAGCCCCACCTCTTCTCTAGTCACCACCCCAGGCTCCAAGGCCTCACACCACCGCCTGGCCCAAGGAGTGTCCAAGGAAACCTGGGCGAGTCACGGGCCGCCATCGGCCCCTGAGGCCCACAAGCGAGGTGGCTGCAGGGAGCGGGATGAGAAGGGAGAGGCAGAAGGGAGCGCGCACATGCACGTGGATACGCATGGGCATACGTGCACACACAAACACGCATGCACACAATCACACAATCACACACACACGCACTCACTGCTTCCCAAGGCAGTGAATCCCCACGTCGCTGGTGGGCAGACCCGCTGGCGCTTCGCTAGAGGCCCCTCAATCTGAAGCCGGGCGGAGCCTCAGGCTGCCCTTGCACTCATTTTACAAACGAGGGCACTGAGGCCCGGGAGAGCCGAGTGCTCGGCCCCCATCCGGCCCCCATTGCCCTGTGTGCCGCTCGGGTCGCCCATTGCCCAACGTGCCCCCTTGTCTCCGTTTGCCGAGAGAGCGGGATCTCTCTGAGGGCAGGGTCGTTCTGCCTGCCCGCAGTCCTCGAATGAGAGATAAGGGGCCAGGCCTCTTGGCAATCAATGCGAGTCAGCAGCTCCTCTGAGACGTGGAGCCCCTGGGGGGCAAAGGCAAGATGGCACAAAGTCACCAAACCTCACTGTTTTATACTGGAGGACAGAGAACAGAAACCGGGGTGAGTAAAAACCGTTAGCTCTTATCACCCCCAATAAAAGAAAAGCCCCCAGAGGGGTGCAGGCTCCCCAAGCTAGCAGAGAGTCAGGGAGCGCTTCCTTCCTCCAACAGCGGGGCGACGCTCTCCCTCTCCCCCACCTTTGTCTTCCCATCAGTAAAACAAGGGGGTTTCGCCACAACGTCTCAGTTTGCCGCGGCTCAATGAGTATAAAATTCTCAGCGTAATCAGCAAATGCTGCAAATCAGGGCCCGACTTCCCGTTGGGGGCATTGTCCGGACTTAAGAAAGTCTGCCCTCAGAGGGCCGAGTATTCAACATCCGCCAGCACCTCTAACAATACGTATCTGATAACTGTATAGATATGCATAGACATATTGGATTTCTCATATAGTTTAATATATTTACTACCTACCATCTAGGGGAAGGGGCCGGGGGGAAAGGGGAAAATTTGGAACAGAAGGCTTTGCAAGGGTCAGTGTAGAAAAATTACTCCTAGGTTCAGTAAATAAAAGGTTTTTACATATATCTCTGACTGACTGCCCACCCAAACGTCCCCAAGAAACCAGCTTCCTCTTCCCCCCGTCTGCAGCTGGAAAAGGCCCGAGAAGTAATCCAAGCCGGGACTGAGACGGGCAAACCGGGGTTTCTGCAAGGAAGGGAGCAAGGAGGGGAGCGGAGGGGGCAGGGCCCCAGGGCGATCCGCTGAGGCGGGTGCAGTCATTCTGGGGCCCCGGCAGGGACGAGCAGCCCCGAGCCCCCCACAGGCTCCCCCGATCAATGAATACTCCTAAGCCTTCATCTGGGCCCAACTGTCCCCTGAGCTCGGACCCAAATACAGAGACCCAAGCCCCGCGACTGCTGCCCTCGAGGACCTGGCCAGAGCCTGTCGGGGAAAGGACATGCACGCAAACCACAAAGTATCGGCGAGTCAGGGACCAGTCTGTGCAACTCGCCCCTTTCAGGGATGGGGAAACAGAGGCCCTGAGAGGTGGAGGCCCGGGGTCCGAGGTGCCATGGCCAGCTAGGGCAGACCCTGTGAGCACAGGGCTGCGGGCCTCCCCTCCTCACCCTCATGACCAGCAAGCAGGATGGGCCAAGGGGAACCTCCAGCTGCAGCTCCATCCCAATCAAACTCTGCCCAGCCTGAGGATCTGGGTGCAAACCCCACCTCTGCCACTTATGGCCCTGAGACCCTAGCCAAGTCATCTCCCCCTGGGGGGGGCCCTAAGGATGAGGAGTCTGCCCAGAAGCCCCTGCCCTGCCTTCATTCACATGGAAAACACCTGAAGGCAGCGGCCACCCTCCCCTGGTGTCCCCACCTGCCCTCTGCTCTCTAGGCTGAACATCCCTGGTCCCTTCACCTCCTCTGACTGACCAGGGCCCACCAGCGGCAGTGCACAAACCACCCGGGGCCCTCCCTCATCTCTGTCCAAAAGAGGTTCCGGGAGCTGTAAACCCCCTTGTGTTAGAGAGAAGGAGCCGGAGGCCCAGAGAGGTCCCAGGACCAGAGGTCCGGGGCTGGAAGGAACCTCAGAGGCCGTCCATTGGTCCATTCCCTCCATTATACAAAGGAGGGAACTGAGGTCCGGAGGCGGGGAGGCAGCTGGTCGGGAGCAGGGGCAGGATCTGAACCCAGGAGCTGGGATGCCAAGCTGAAGGCCATCCAGCTAGGTCACCTTCCTTCCTGTTTTCAAAGCCAGAAAGGAAGGGAAGGGGTCCAGGAGATCCTGAAGAGAACCGCAGCTACGGGGATTGCCCAAGTTATCAGCGTCACTCCCAGGCTGCCCCAGAGCCTCCCTCCGAGATGGGGGGGGCTGCTACAGGAGCTCCCCCCAATTAGGCCAGGAGCGCCACAGGCCACTGTGAAATAGCTATTTATGCTGTTTAAATCTTAACGTTTCCCAACCCAGGCCCAAAAGGAAAAAAGGAAGTCAGACTTATCCAGCCCCGTTCCGAACTTCCTCTTCCCCACGGATACCCCAGTGCAATGGCCCCGAGAGACCAGGCCCTCCTGGGCCAGAGGCTCACTCCAAACCGGCTCTGCAAACCCCCCTTTCCCCAATGCCTGATCCAGATCCGGCCGGCCTGAGGTGCTTCCCACAGGCTGGACTGGCCCGGGCCTCCGCGTTTCCCAGAGGAGAAGAACAGACAGAGGCTCCTACACCTGCCAGGGGCCAAGGGCCCCGGTGTGGGCATGGCCCCCTTGGCAGGATGCCAGAGCCCTCGTGGGCCGGAGGCCACTCGTTCAGAGGCTCCGTTTCCTTCTCTAACTGAAGCGAGCCTCCGTGAGACGGCCCTTTTGGTGTGGTGAGGAGCAGAGCAGAGGGAGAAGTCAGGTGTGCTCAGGAGTTGGGGGGCAGAAAGGGGGGCCCCTCCAGCTCTGCCCCAACTTCCACAGAAAGGCCAGGGGCAGCCTGGGTGGTGGCAGGGCACCAGACGTGGATCGGGGTTCAAATCCTGCCTCCGATTTCTGCTTCAGCCATACAGAGCGGCTTTGGGGCTCCCCGGCCCCTTCTGCTGCAACCCCAGTAATGAGCAGTTAAGAATATGGTGCCGTGCCCGGATTCCCGGGGTGCACAGCACCCGAAAAGTTACCCTTCCCCCATTATTAGTAGGTAACATCCCCAACGACAGCTCCCACTTGTACACGCCTGTCCTGCACCAGCCACCAGGGTGACGATGGTGGAGGGGAGGCAAAGGAGCCGGAGGAGGTCAAGTGCCGGGACAGGGTCTCACAACTAGTAAGTGTCTGCAGCCGGATTTGAACCCAGGACCTCCCGACTCCTGGCTTTCCATCCCCGGGGCCATCTTACTGGCTGACATTAGTACTGAGCCCCGAGATCTGCAGACCTCTCTACCCACAAATGCCCAGAGGACATGGTCGGGTCGGAGCCGGAAGGGGGCTCACCTGTCCAACTTCCCCAGCCCGGGGGTCCCCGGGGAGCGGGCTCCCAGGCCACTCGGGCCCGAGCTCTAAAGGAGCTTCTGCTCCCCGGGGGTCCCCAGGGATCCAGAATTAGGAAGGAGGGCACTCACCCAGAGGGGCTCTGAGAAGGGGGTGCACAGCAGGCAGGCAGAAAGGCGGGCGGAGGCAGAGCCAGCCTGGCCCATGGACCACCCCCGGGCCCAGGTACGGGGCAGGTCTGGCTCTCACCCTCAGGCAAGAAGCACCACCTATCACCTCCAAGATGAAATACGAGTTTCCCTGGCATGTAAAGGGCTTTCCTTTCCCCCATCCCCGGCACTCTCTATGTCCCCCTGAGCCCGGGCTGCTCGGCAGCCTCGAACCCCACTCTGTGCAGGGCCTCCAGCACTAGCGGACTCTGCACGTACCAGCAGGGGGCCCTCCTGCCTGCTCCCCCCTCACCCGCTTTGTGGGAGCATGCTCTGGGGCAGGGGGGCAGCCATGTTGGTCTCCCTCGCACTTAGCAAGGTGCCCGGCACACAGTAAGTGCTGCATAAATGCTGGCAGTGACTGAGTGAGGATGCAGGAAGAGGCTGGAGCAGGAGAGATCTTGGGAAACTGAGGCAGACTCCAAGCTGGCCACTTCCCAGGCCCCAGGGCCTAGCCCAGTCACTCTGCTCACCTCCCAGGCAGCACCCCCAAAGATGACGGTAACAGGCTCGGGGTTCGAATCCCACTTCCTTGGGCGGTGTTGGGCCAGTCCTCCTCCCTCCCTCCCAGAGCCTCGGTTCACTCTTCTGGGCAATGGTGGGTTGTGCCAGATGACCTGGGGCTGCTGGCCTACAGCCTCTGCCCCTGCGGGCATCCCCCCCCCCCTCCTGCTGGGAGCCTGAGATCCAGGGAGTGCAGCTAAGGCACTAGGCTGCCTCTGCCTCCCCAAGGGTCTCCCACCAAGATCCGGGGGCAGAGGATGCAGGGGCCAGCCTCCCCTACTGCCCATTCCCAGCTCCTGGCAGTGCTACCCGGCAGGGCAGGCACCTGCAGGCTCTGCTCAAGGGCAATGCCTCCCTGGGAGCCCCCAAACGAATGATCCTGCGCCCCAGAGAGAGAAGAGCTTCCCTCAGCCCCCAGGACCTGCTCTGGCCCCGGGCCGGCCCTGCAGGGGTCTCCCTGCAGCAGAAAAATTAATCCAGTCCCACATCTATGCCAAGGGGAGCGACAGCCCCCCTCAGGTTTGGGGGGACAGCATCCTGGCAGGCCCAGGGCCTCCTAAAGGAAGAAATGGCACATGTGCACAGACACACCCACAGACACAGACACACTCACCCGCACACAGCCCTACCTACCCGGGGGCCCCGGAGCCCCCTGCCGGCGTCCCGGCCCCTTCCCCAGTTCATGCCCACAGGACAATGGAGCCGTCTTCGCCAACACGGGCCTGACACCTTCTGGGAACCGATCGGCACTGACACCGATATTGGCGGATCCCTGGGCGCGTTCTGAATTAATCATCAGCCTGTCAGAAGATAAAGCCCCAGTGCCCTGACGGCGCGCCCACGGGTCCTGGGGATTCCTTGAAGAGCTACAGGAGCCGAGTGAGGGCCGGGTTCTCTCCTGGGCAGGGGCCATGTCTCGCCCGAGCCACCATCAGTTAGACAGAGGCCGCCTTCTCCGGGAAGCCTTCCCAGATGGCTCCCAGTCAAGCCCAGGGTCCGCCATCCCCATCAACTTTCTATCTCCCATCTGACATCCCATCTCCATCTCTGCACAGGCCAGCCACTGCTCATCCCTCCTCCTTCTCCCTCCTCCTTCTCCCTCCTCCTCCCTCCTCTTCCTCCTCCTCCTTCTTTTCCCCTCCTCTTCCTCCTCCCTCCTCTTCCCCCTTCTCTCTCCTCCTCATCTTCCTCCTCCTTCTCCCTCTTCCTCCTCTTCCTTTTTCCCTCCTCTTCTTTCTCCCTCCTCCCCCTTCCTCCTCCCTCTCTTCCTTTTTCCTCATCCTCCTCTCTCCCCCTTTTCCTCTTCCTTTTCCTTTCTCCTTCCTCCTCCTCCTCCTGGGAGGTTTGGCTCAGCTACCACCTCCTCCAAGCAGCCTTTCCTGATGACCTCCACGGTCAGGAGGCCCTTGCTCCTCTCGTGAGCTTCACATAAGAAACTCATCTGAACAGAGACCTCTCCTCCGTCCCGGGCTGTCCAGAAGAACAAGGCTTCCCTTTCTGTCTCACCCACGTCGGGCATTTAATGTCTGTGGAACCAAATCTGACCCCAGCCCACGCATGCTGACTCTTGGCTTTGGGGTCCGAATCTAGGCTCTGTCGCTCCCTTCCTGCGCAACACTGAGCAGGGGACTCCCCAGGTGCAGAGGAGCCAGGAGGGTCTGCGGGGGCTGCACTGCGGCCTCAGCCTTCCTCCTCTGGAAAATGGGAGGCCGGGCCTAGCTCAGCCCTTCGGTGACTTTCTCCGACTCGGTGGACGACCCTGACTGTTCGGGGCACACGAGTGAGGTCTCCCCCAGAGCCAAACTCGGAGAACTGGGAGGCAGCACGGTTCAGTGGCTCCCAGGCTGGCCTCCAGGAAGGAAGACCCAGATTCAAATTCTGCTCCAGATGCCTGCTAGCTGACCCCCCGCCTCGTTTCCTGTTTTCTGAAACAGGGATCATGATATCAAAGAAAATACTGCCCAGGGAGCGCTCTGCACATCTTCCAGGGCCCTATAATTGTGAGGGACAATGAGGAGATCCCCAGGAAGCACCGAGGGGCTGGGCAGCAGGGTGGTGCCCTGGGACTCGAGGCCGGACTCAGACCATTCCTCTGCCCAGTCACCACTGGGAGAGTCACCTGAGCCTCAGTTGCCTCATCTGTAAAATGGGAGAACAAGGCTCGGTGCCCTCCGTTGCCCCTACAAACGATGAGGACCTTGCAGAGTGAGCAATCACTGTCCCCTCTGCACTCACTCTATCTGATTTGTGTCGGGCAGAGCCCCTTACCATCAGCCTGCCAAGGAAGCCCCATCGGACAGGTGAGGATCCACGGCCCGAGAGGCTGGGTCAGGCCGGGGCACATGGTGCCAGCATCTGAGCTGGACTCGGCCCCGAGATGGCTCACTCACAGGTGGAGAACTGACCATGGGCCATTCAGGTGAGCCCGGAAAGGCAGACCAAAGTGCCCAGGAAGGCTGGACAGGACAAGGGAGAGAGCCTGGGCTCAAAGTCTCAAGGATCTGGGTCCAAATCAACTGATGTGCCAGTCCCTGGGCAGAGAAAGAGGCAGAACCCTCCTTCCAAGAAGCTTCAATCCCAGGAGCTCCAAGACTTCCCCCTCTGTAAAGTGAGAGAGGTGGGCAAGGATGCTTCTCCCCCAAGATCCTCAGCTTCACCAGCCTGCCCTTGTCTGTGTGAAGTTGGGTAGAGCCAGCGTCCACACGGCTCACCTGGCAAAGCCTGGCCCTCCTTGCACAGGTGGGCAAAGGCTCAAGTTTCCAATCCCCAAGTATTCCTGTTCTCCATCTGCCACGGGCACTGTGCGAGGGCATGTGCTCACCCTGGGGGGTGTCTGCCAGCCCCCCAGCCCCTCATGGGGCTATTCCTCAAACTGAACATTACAAGAGAGACTCATCAGCTCCCGAGTACCGGGCCTGGTCATCTGTCTCCATCTTGGCTCGCCCAGTTCAACAGACAGGGAACAGGAGATGCTGGGCTTCGGGCAGGGATCCAAGGGGGGCCGGCAAGGAAAATGAATGCGCAGGCCCGCCTGCGTGCTGCGGTCCGTCACGTCCCACCCGCCCCTCCTCACCCCCAGGACCACACCAGGACAAGGCCGGGCAGGATGCGGGCAAGGCGCCCTTCCTCTCCTATTGAGGGTCCTTCCCCAAGTCCCTGAGCGGGGAGGGCTGCTCCCACTGAAAGCCGTCTGGGGGAAAGGAACAGAGAGGGGGCAAAGGTCCCCCACTCTGGGGCGAGACGCCCTGTGAACCTGCACGAGAAGGAAGGGCCCCAGCAGAACCAGGGGGCCCAGCTCTTCCTGGGGGGTCTGCAGCATCCTCTCACCCTCCACCTTCCCGCCTGTGAAATGGGGATAACGCTACTGCACAGCCACCGAAGTGCCTGGGCCGGGCCATTGCCATGGCTGAGGAGGGAAGCCCAAGAGCAGCGTCTGCCCGGCTGGTGTCCTGGCTCAGCACGGACTGAGCACTCAACACTCGCCTTCTGGAGAGGGAAATGGCACCGAGAGGCGGGCCTAACCGAACTACAGCCGAGCCCGCCTGCCCCAGCCCAGCGTGGGCACAAGGGAAGCAGTGGTGGGACTGAGCCGGCCTTCATCTCTCCTTCCTCCCCGGAGGTAGGGCCTCCGAGTCAGGCCCAGCTCCGATTTCTCCAGGACTCAGCAGGCCTCTTTCCCTCACCTTCCGGGCAACAGGGGCCCTGGCACAGCCCATCCCTTAGTAGGCAAGTACGAGAGGGAGGACCCTAGCCAGAGCCACTTGGGGGCAGGGAAGCAGAGAGAAAACTGGAGGGCCTCACATCAGGTCACCACAGGACCCTGCATCTGCTGCCCTGCCCCCTCCCTGCTTTCTCCTCCTCCAGCTGGCTCTCCATGAGAGTGTCAGCCCCTGGGGGGCAGGAACTGCCTTGCCCCTCCACCAGTGGCTGGTACCGTGCCCGGCTCAGAACAAACATTTAATACAAAGCTCATTTGTCCAGGGAGCCAACAAAGCCTCAATGACCCTGTGCCCAAAGCACTTCCCCCAGAACGGTGGTCTCTGTTCCCATGGAGAAGCCCCTTGCCCTCTGGGACTCCTTTTCCTCCTCCCTAAGAGGACAGCCTTGCACTAGACGGCCTCCAGTGTCCCTCCCTGCTAGTGGCAGAGGCTCCATGTGTCCCATGGCCCAGACAGGCTGAATGACTCACCCACGGCCACAGAGTTAAGGAAAAGGACCAAGAGTCAGAATTTAAGGCTTAGGGGCCTGGTCTGCTCAACCCCACGCCCAGAGTGGCAACCCTTCCCCACACAAGCCCGCCAACAAGAGAGCGGCCAGCCCACGCCTGCTGAGGGCCACTTCTGGACCACCCTAATGGAGTGCCGCCCCCGGGATGGCTACAGCTGGTTCTGCCCTCCAAGTGGACCAAGCAGAACAAGTCCAATGATCCCTAAGGCCTTCAAAGACTAGCAGCAGGATCCATGGGGCAGGGACAGTGGGGGGAGGGCAGGAGAAATCACCTGCCAAATTGTCAGATTAGTGGTAATTGAAGCTTCAGAGAAAATGGCCCGATGGTTCCAGTGGCCTCCAAGTGCAGCACAAGTGGGCAGCTAAGAAGCTGCCCCAGGAGGCTGGAAGGGAAGGCCTGGGGGGCCCCTGGGCAGGCCAAGCTGTGGCTTAGGAGGCGGGGGCCACCATCCTCCAGTCCTCCCAGGAGATGCAGTCACTGCACACAAGCCCCCCACAGGGCCCAGCTACCCCGGGCTCACGGCACCGTCCCCCGGGTTCGTGGCCAGGGCAAAGCTCAGCCCGCCTCTTCCGGGTCCCAAGGGCCGGCCGTGCTGAGGACACACGCCTGGTGCCCAGCTCCCAAGGAGGAAGCCTCTCCTTGGCCTCTGCTCGCTCGTCCGAAGGGCCATACTCACGGCCATTCTCCTCCTGGGGCAGTCAGGAAGGTTTCCCAGGGGAGAAGGGAACTTCAAAGGTGAGGGAGCGCCTCGTTCCAGAGGCCTGAGAGGAGGGCTGAGGGGCTCTGGGTCAGCACAAACGAGCCCTCCCATTAACCTGGCCCAGGGCTCCCGCGGGAGGCTCAGGACCAGGCCGCTGGAAGCACCCCCGAGCTGGAGCTGCCTGCAGGCTGGGGGGGAGACAGCCCCGGCCCAGAAAAGGCCCAGGCAGCCAGGGCCGCGCTGCCTCCCAGCCACCCAAGAGCCCCGGGGGGCACAGAGCCGCTGAGGTCTCCATCACAGCGCCGCGGGCACCTTTGTGGAACCAAGTGCCCAGGTCAGCAAAGCCCGAGCTCCCTCACTGATGCCCTTAGGACAAAAGCCCTGGTGAATCCTGAGGGTTCCAAGGGTGAAGACCAAGAAGCGGCTCCTCGGGCCCCTCCAGCCCATCTTGGCTCAGCCGCTGCCTCCTTTCTATTTCTATTTCTTTCAGTCTCTCTGTCTCTATTTCTATGTCTCTCTCTTCTCTCTCTGTCCTTCTGTCCCTCTCTCTGTCTCTGTCTCTCTGTGTGTCTCTCCCTCTCTCCCTCTCTCTCCTGTAGAAGGGGGATAATTCAGAGCACTCCCTTGCTGGGAGCCCTAACTGCGAGCTCTTAAGGGCCCCCAAAGTGCAGGCAGGCCTGCTCCCTCTGCACAATAATCTGTGATTCTGGCTGAGTGACTCAGAAGCGCGGAAAGCGTCTCCTCACCCCAGGGGCCCCAGGTGGTCCGTCCTTCCCCAAAGTCTGTCGCTTCTGCCCTGGTCTGTGTCTAACCAGAACAGCGGGGAGGCAGGGACAATACATGATCACAAAGCCATTCCGTGGAACAGTGGAAAGACGAGGGATTGGCCGGGATGCCCTCCCAAAGCCCCTTCCATCTCTAAATCTACACGTCTGCCAGACTTGGGGCTCAAATCCGGGGCCTATCCATTTACGACTTGATGTAGAGACAGAGACGGAGAGAGACAGAAAGAGACGAGAGTGTGTGATTTGAGGAGATGGCACAACAAGTGATCTTAAAGGTCCTCCCTCCCAGCTCTAAATCAAAGCCTGTGATGACAAAAAAACCCAACTCACCGCAGAAGGCCCTGTGAGACCACCCGAGTGCCCCCCATACCCAAACAAGCATCATCCCCCTTGCCCGCCCCCCCCCCCAGTCCCCAGGCTCGTCGGGACTGAGCTAGATTTCCTGGTGGAAACTCTAAGCCTGGAATGGGAGGCCATGTTCTTACAGACCTTGGCCCTCTCCCTTCCAAATGTGGAAAGAAATCTTTACAACCCTGGCTATGGACATCCTAGAAGAGCGACTATCAGAGCGTCTGGATGGGAAGAGACGGAGGCCGCCGTCCATCCAGGGCCCGTTCCCCTGACCCAGTGGCAGCCCGCAGGCCCCTCCCGGGCAGAGGCTGGAGTGCCGGGCACCCCAGCACCTGGACTTCCTCGGGAGCCACTTCGTGGGGCACTCCCACCGTTAAATAAGCGGGTTAAACTACACTCTGGGAACACCTTCCCCCGGCGGCTCTGAGTCCGGAGGCTTTCCAGGTTAGGAGAGTCGGAGGCCACTCGCGAAGGAAGGAGACCGTAGCCCGAGCCCGGAAGGCGAGGGAGGAGCAGCTCTTCCCTGGCCAAGCTCCTACCAGAGTGTTATGTGATGAGGAGGAGGATTCCCTTACCCAAGGCAGCCTCACCAAACCGATTCCATCCGACCAACACGAGGTACCACCGAGAGAGCCCGGGCACTGCCAGGCTCTGGGAACGGAAAGGCAAAAGCCAGAGTCTCTGCCCGCATCGAGCTGACGCTCTACCCAGGGCTAAAGTGTGTCTAAGACACGTGAACAGAATCATCCCAGGAGGGCGTGATCAGAGGAGGCTGAGCCCAGGAGAGGCCAAGGCCGCATCCCCATTACTGCCTCCTCTTTCAGGAGTTAAGGAAGCAGCTGGGAGAAAGGATGCGGCTGCAGCCTGAGCTCTAAATTGTGGCTCTTTTTCTTTTTCAGAGAGCTGGTTGTTAAACATTTCCCCACAAGCCCCTAGAGAGAAGATGAACACTTGGAGAAATCCATTAAGTCATACCTGCCCTTAGGGAGCTTCCATCCCACCAACAAGAGGGCAAAGACCTCCCCTGGCCCCAGTCAGCACCAGAGGGCAGAAGCCTTCTCCCTGCCATTACCAGCCCGACCCCATACAGGCAGGACCGGAGGAAAGGCAGAGAACCGGCCCAAAATGGGAGTGGGGGGGAGGGGGGGGGGGAGGGGGGTGTTTCCCACTGAATTGGTACATATGTGTGTGCTGAATGGAGGCCAGACCTGCCGCAGTTCTCTCTCCAATCACAGCTGGCTCTCCCCAAAAAGGGGGGAGAGAAGCAGACAGCCACATGAGGCCAGGAAGCCCCCCTGACCCCCTGCTTCTGAGAGGAAGCTTCCCAAGGGAAGTGCTCCCTTCTCTGGGCATTTCACAAACATGCGGCTTGATCATCCCTGGTTCTCCACCATTAAGTCGCGAGCTCCCCAGGAGGAACGTGTTTTCCATTAGCCCCTGCTCCTCCATCTGGCCTTGCAAACAGCAATTTTCTCTGCAGAAAGCAGGGGGAGGGGGGGAGGGGAAGGCTGGGAGGGAGGCTCCCTGCGGGCCCAGGGGGCTGATGGAGGGCAGGGCTCCTGCCCCCCAGGCCGAGCCCCACTTCTGCCTCCGCCATCCCCCGGGAGGAGAGGACTGAAACGCTGTAGCCGCCCAGGGTACGGGGAGCCTGGACAGATGGGCAGCTAGCTTTGTGGGGCTCCTAGCCCAAGCCCCACGTGCCTGTGCAGACGTGTCCCAGGCGCCTCTCTGGCCACAGGTTTCTCAGCCAACGTGAAGCGGCCAGACAAGATGAAGTCTGAGGGGCCCCTGGGCCTTGGTAGGACCTGCTGGCCCGTGAGGTCCCCTCCGGCTCCCCTCTGTGACCCCAAGCTTAGATGGGCAACGGAGTTCTTGGGGTACAGAGGGATCCAAGCAGAGCCTAACAAAGCCCGACTTGGGGGACCCCTAGCATCCAGACCTCAGCTTCCCCACCTGAAACTTCTCAGAGGAGGTCCCTGGATGGGCATGAGGTGCCACCCCACCTCCCAGAGAGGCTCTCCCATTGTTCTCCAGACGCAGCTGTGGTCAGTTCTGTACTGGGGGCCATGCTGGGCCCCTCAGCCCTCCACGGGCCCCATGGTACAAGAGGACCATGCTGCCCTCAGAACCTGCCCCAGTGTGGCACCACCTAAAGGTGACAATGAGGGACAATGAGGGACTTTTCTGGCCTGGTATGCAGCAAGGGCCTACTAAGTGCTTCTTCACTATCATTACTAATAAGCTGGAGTCTAGTTCCTTCTAAGAGTTCAGGTCTACACCTTATATAAGGGAAAAACAAATCATTTGGAGTCAAAGGGCCTGGGTTTGAGCCCAGATTCTGCCTCTCCAGGCACAGGAGGAGAAGGGAAGGAGGCAGAGAGGTGACCCTTGGATTCTAGGAGAGCTGCAAGAGAGGAGGGGGCCTGAGACCTCCAGACCCAGAGCCATCATTTGCCTGGGCCTTTCGACAACCTGAACTGGGGCCTTCGGTTGGGCTCCCCGGCCGCTGAGGGGACAGAGGGGCCACATTCTGGGTACCTGCCTGCAGAACCTTGGGGCAGTCGTTCAAGCTCCTCCGGATCCCGGGGTCCTCATTTGTAGACTGAATGGCCTCTGTGGACCCTGCCAGCTCTAGTCTGGAATCCTAAAATCTGTTTTGAGTCTTGGAATAAAGAAGGCAAAACGCGACTGAATTCCTGGCCGCTTCTCGACAGCAACGACATCTGGACTGGGGAGCAACAGCTGGGTGAGCGCTGGGAGGAAGCCCGTTTGGCTCCCGCGGCTCCCTCCTCCCCAACTCTGTACACTGAGTGCAGCCCGCCTCCTGTCCCCTGGGGCAGATACTTTTTCCCCCAAAGGATTTCTTGGCTTGGGCAGTGGGGCTGGAGGAGGGCACCGGACCCGGCCGGAAAGTGCTGAGGACGGCCTCTTCTCAGATCCCTGCTTGGAAAATCCACGGTGTGAGCGAACGGAGGAAACGTCCCCGTTACTGCTCATTACAGTGGGGGAGCCAACAAATGGAGTCTGGGACCACAAAGGCCCAGCCCAGATTTTCCCCTGCCCTTTGCTCCCGGGGGAAGCTGTCCCCGGGCCAGCCGGCCCCAGCCGCACATTTCTGCGCCATAGTCTTCCTCCCAACAGCTCTTACCTCATGTGCCAGGAATGCCACCATTTACAAGGGAAGGGGCCTTCCACAGGGGCTCATCGTGCCCGCCCCCACCCTATAGCGTGAGTCTCCCCAGCTGGCAGAGCAGGAGCTCCCGTGGGCAGAGCTCCCCAAACAGGGCCTCCTCCCTGAGAGTCTAAAAACACAGAGTGGGGGGAAGGGCCCTCCAAGGCCTCTGGTCCAGCCCCTCGGTCTGCATGAGCAAAGAACCAGGAGAGGCTAAAAGCAGGGCCTGACTTATTTTTGTTGCTGTGCCCCCTGGGCCTGGCACACAGTAGGAGCTTAATGGAAGAAGGCTGGCCTGAGCTCCGTAGTCCCCTCCAGGGGCTCTCACGAGCCTCTCCATGTTAATCCCACAGATGTTCAGTCCAGACTATGGCTTGTGCTACGCTTGGGGACTTTTGGTTGGAAATGTTTGGGCAGAGGCATCTTTGCAAATGAATTCTCTCCGTCCTCTGCCCGCCCTCCCGTGCGCCAGGACTCTGGGGCACAACAGTCCCCCAGGCTAGAGGAGGACGCTGGCAGTCACTACAAATGACGTCCTATGGGCCTGCGGTTGAGGGAAGGGGGTCCCCATCCTCCTCAGAGTCTGACTGTTTCTCAGATCTGTCCTCGGTGGCCTGGTCCCTGCCCAGTGCCTCTGGCCCTCAGTCCCCCAGGGGGCGACCCGCACACCCAGTCGGATAATCATTACCATCTACAGCAGCCAGGCTCTCCGGCCCCGCTTCCCATGGAAACCTTGGAGGAAGGCAGAGGGGGTGCCTGGGACTTTCTGCTTCTGTCTCATGGGCTCTCAGACCCTCCACTGCCCCGCCTATTAAATGGGTGAGCTGGGCCCTCGGACTCAAGTCCCAGGAGGGTCCCTCCCCAGGTTCCCAGCCTGTGGGACCCTCAGATCCTCTGCTGAAAGGGACCTCGGAGGGCGCCTCATCTGCCCCCCCGGTCTCAGCCTTCCCACAATCCTGCTGATGCTCGGAGACCTCCTCAACAACATCCCCCATTACGTACAGGCTCAAACCCACACCAGGCAGACAGAGCTGCGTGCCAGTCAACAGCTCGACTCCTAGCCCTCAGCACAACGACAAACACCGGGGAGCTGGCAGGTTTGCAAGAGGCTTCCCGGATATTCTCATTCCCCTGTCATGAGGACAGGAGGTAAGGGCCGGTTTGTAGATGAGGAAACTGAGGCGGGGGGGGGGGGTCACGGGCCCGGCCCAGGACTCGCACTGGGGTTTTCCTGACTCCCAAGCCAGCGCTCCGTCCTCCACACCCCAACAAGCAGTCAGTCGTGCGGCCTTCCCTTGAAGTCCCGCCATCACCAACTGGGGGAGCCGAGCACCAGGGGCAGTCCACCTTGGCCAGCCCCGGGGCACTCTCCCTCCTCCCAGCTCCTCGTTCTGCCCCCTGGGAGCCAAGCAGAATTTGCCTCTCCCTCCACAATCCAGCAGGAGGCCAGAAGCCTGCTCCCCCCTCAGGCTGCCCGCCCCACTCCCAGCCCCTCACAGTGGGAGGTAAGATGGGCATCCCCCAGGACACGACCCACACCCGGCCCGGCGGCCTCGCTCAGCGTGCTCCGGACCAGCGCTGGGGGCCGAGCGGCCCTCAGTGGTCAGCCTTTGCTCACAGAGGGGGGCAGGGGGAGTGAGCCCACCACCAGCCACGGGTAACTGGCCAAGGCCTTCATGGGCAGCCTTCCCTGCCCTCCGCAGCCCAGTCCGCGCTCCTCCCAGTCACAGTCGCCCAAGGTTCCAGGGGTACAGCCGCAGAATGGGGTTCAAACCCTCAGAGCCCGCCAGACTCGGAGTCTCAGCTGTGCTACTGTGAGGGGGTCAGGAGGGGCTCGTGCCGCTGCTCTTGGGCAGATGCTGGCCCGAGTCAGGAGGGGAAGCCGCAGGTCTGTCCCTATGGCTGCGCACTAGTGCCGCTATAACTTCAGATGCCAGTGGCAATGACTGTTCAGTAGCTTTATTCCTCTCCAAACTCTCCATGTCCCCATTTTCTTGGCAGAGATTCTGAAGTGCTTTGCCATCTCCTTCTCCAGTAAGTTTACAGGTGAGGAAACTGAGGCACACAGCGAAGCAACTTGCCCAGGCCCCACAGCTAGTGAGTGTCTGCAGCCACATGCGAGTCAGGTCTGCTGGACTCCGGGCTCTCCCCCAAGCCCCCCAGCAGCGCTCCCTGGGAGCCCAGAGGCCAGGCGGCAGACCCGCGGTTCTCCACCCGTAAGATGGCAGAGCCTCCTCGGGGCCCAGGTGGGCCATCTCCCCAACTCCATGCGGTGAGAGAGCAGCAGGAAGCCCTTGGAAAAGCGAAGGCAGCCATCACCTATCACCAAGAAACGGCGGTCGGGGGCCCGGAGAAGAAGCCGGCCTGAGCTCTGTGCTGGGGAGACAGTGGCTAGTGGGAGAGCCCACGGGCCCCCCAGCCCCAGAGGATCAGTAAGACCCCACCTCCATCACAGCTCCGCCCCCCCCCCCCCCCGGCAGGTGAGCAGGAGGCTCCGGAGCCCAGCCACTCTGGCTGCAGGGAGCTGGTTCTGGCCTCCGGCCAGGGTGATGACCCAAGGCAGCAGGCCCTGCCTGGCCCCAGGCCTGCCTATGGGGCAGAGGGTGCCTTCTGGGGGTTTCATGAAGCGGGTGAGGAAGGACACTGGGGGGACGGGGGCGCGGTTCCTCCGGGTACAGGCTCAGCTAGAGGCTGTACAGGGCAGGGACCTCAGGCAGCCCCAATCCCTGAGGCTGCAGAGGCGGCTCGGAGGCTTCCCACTGTGTCCCTTGGCGTAGGGACTCCACGTGTGTGCGCATGGCCTTCCCTCTCTGAGGCTTCAGGAATGCTGGAAGAGCCGACCTTCCTTAAGAGGGACGGCCTGGCCTGCCAGAGTGGTGTGGTCCCTCTGGCTCCCTGTACCCCAAGACAGGCCTCTCAGCAGAACGCGCCCCCCCAAGAGCTCATCCAGCCTCCACTTGGAGACCCCAAGAAGGGAGTGGACGCCCCACTAGTTTCTCACTGTCGGGATCTCCTTCCATTCACTCTGATCTCGTCCCCATTGCCCAGAGACCACTGGTGTGCCCAGGGAAGTGCTTGGGAGGGCGATCTGAGCCTGGGAGCCGCTAACTCTCCAAGGGAGTCCGCAGTCTGGGGGCCGGCGTGGCGGCTGAGAAGGAACGAGGGCCAGAGGTAAGGCAGCCGCCACAGGGAAGGTCAGAGATCAGAGATCCTGCCCAGGAGGTCAGGGCCCGGCTCTGCGGCAACCCTGCCAGTCTGGCCTTTGAGGCCCCTTCCCTCGGGTCACAGGCCAGGCAAGTGCTGGAGGTGAAGCCCTTCCGACTCCAGCTCTGTCACATGACCTCTTCCTAATAATTCCCATTTCCCTCTCCCAGGCGCACGGTCACACTTCTGAGCGCTGTCGGCCACCCGGCCCAAAAGGGCTCCACAAAATACGAGCAAGGCCCAGAAAGGCTGCACAGAGCAGGCAAAGGAGCCACACGAGGAGAACGCCCCCCTGCCCCTTCCTCCCCCACCCCCAGGCCCATAAAGCCATGGCACCCCCCCGAGGACAAGGAAAAAGCCGGGAACCCCAGAACCTTCTAAAAGCCACTCTGCCTCTAAGTTGGGACTGCCCTTGGTGGGGCCCCACGGGACAGAATTACAGTCTGGGCTTCCCAAATGGGGGGAGGGGAGAGCAGAAGGCCCAGAGAGCCACCCCCCCACCCCACGTGTTCTGGCAGGACCCCAGGCCCCGGCCTCGGGATGGATGGCTCCCTCCGGGCTGACCATTCCCAGGCCCACGGTGGGACTGGCCCAGGGTCCCAGGGAGCAGCAGGCCTAGAGGGGGGGAACCTTCCTCTATATCCCCATGGCTTAGCAGAGTGTCCGGCAAACAGCAAGTGCCTAATAAAGGCTCCATGACCAAACCTGGTTCAGAGCTCTGGCCTACGTGCCCTAAGCCCACTGCCCGCTTTTTAGAATCCCATTCTCAAGGGCACAGAATAAAATGGCTGGGATCCCAAAGGAAGCCAGGTCCCTTGGAACAGGATTAGCAGGATTAGCCTGTGTTGGGCGTGGGCTCCCTGTGCCTCGGTTTATCCTTCTGTACAATGAAAGGGTTGGAGCACGGGCCTCCCAAATGCGCCTTCCGAGGGTAAAGGCCCAGCAGGAGTCCCAAGGAGCAGAGCCAGGGAAGGGAGCCCGGGCCCTGCCAGTCCCTCCCCCCACACCCACCCTCCTGCTTCTCAAAGGGGCCACCCTGACCATGTCAAGGGTCACCGGCACCTGGGCCTAACCCTTGGGCCCTGAGGACGGGGAATAAATTCCAGGTCCGGCCTGTCTTTCCCCAAGCTCCTTGGAGCTCCCAAGGCAGACGGGGGTGGGGGGGGGAGAGGGCAGGTGGTCCACTCTCCAGGCCCCAACCCCCACCTCCCATGGAGCCATGATCCCCTGCAGGAGGACAGCGAGGTTTCGGTTAGGATGTGAGGAGCAGGAATCATGCATTAGGCCCAGGGACAGGCAGCGGGCTGCTCCAACTTTTCAAAGGCCTGGTTGTCATGGAAATGCCGAGTCACAGAGACCCCCTGAAAGCCAACAGCCCCCAGCAGGGAAGGGAATCCCCTCCACCTCTAGGCAGGAGAGAGGAGAAGCAGGGAGCCCCTCCCCTGCCCAGCCCTCCCCCAGCCTCCAGGGCCCAGCCTCCACCCCACCTGGGGATGGCCAGAGGAGAAGTCCCCCCACTTTGGCTGGAAATGCACAGGGGAGACGTCGTTCCCACCTGAGGCGGCCGGTGGCTCCCCCGGGGAGGGGCCCGTGGGCCAGGAGCACCCAGGCCCAGTAGGCGGCAGCAGGACCGGTCCCTTTCACCAGTGATGGAGCAGCCAGAGAGACCACCCACACGGAGCCATTCTCTGCACTGAGATCCAAGGCCACATTGGGAGCGCCAGAGGCAGGACTGGAACCCGAGTCCCGGGCTTCCGAACATCCCCCACCTCCCCAGCATCAGGCCCAACCTCTGGGAGCTGAATGAGGTGGGAGCTCTGCAAAGAGCTCTACGACCTCCACCTCCCTGGAGCCTCCCCGCTTCACAGAGGAGGAAACTGAGGCAAACTGAACTTAAGGAAGAATATTCAAGCTTTACATCCTGCTCGCCGGGGCCAAGCCCTCTGCTATACAAACTGCATCTCCCCAGAACCTCACACCCCCCTGGGAGGCAGGCAGGCATTATCATTATCCCCATTTCACAGAGGAGAAAACTGAGGCAGGCAGAAGCAAATGACTTGCCCGGGGTGTCCCCGAGGCAGGCCTTGAACTCCCATTGTCCCGACTGTGAACCTCGCTCTTGGCTGTGCCCCCAAGCTGCCCCACTGTTATTACTGTGACAGGATAATGCCAGCAGCTCCTGAAGGCTGGCAGAGGGCAGCGTGGCCTTCCTCGGCCCAGGAAGGTACCGAGCCCGCCTCATGGCTACGGCAAAGGAAGGGCCGGGTTCAAATCTAGCCCTTGCTCTGTGACAAAGGGAACCCCCCCAGAAGATGAGTGGGGCCTGGGGGGGGCTTCCTTCCGCCCTCCAAGCTGCTCTCTGCCTCGGTGGGGCCCAATAAGTATCTGCTTCCCTGAGTGGATCACCAAAGGCTGGCCACGGGTCCTCCCTGAAGAGGACACCAAAGCAAGCAGACCCCGAGCACCCCCCACGCAGCACAGAGCCTCCTCGGGGGCACCTCTGCCAGCCTCTCTCTCCGCCTGGTGACCGGCGGGGCTGCACAGGGGTTCCCAGGGCTGTTTCACGGCAACGTCCAAACCAACATCTGCTTCTCTAAAAGGGGATGCACGGATCCAAAGTTCTCGGTTCCTGATAAGACCCTGCTCCGTGTTCTCTGTATCTCGAAAGGTCTGGGTCTCTTGACAATGAAAAAGCAAGTTACCAACCCCAGAGGAAGGGCCTGCCAATTTCATGGCGCAGTCTGTCGCCCCTCCCCCCATCTGAGTCTGGGGACAGTAAACTCTTGTCACTTAACATGAGTCAACAGATGTCAAAATGCTTGGGACAAGCCCGAGCCAGGCGGGCAGTGCTGCCCAAGCTTCTCCACGGGGGCGGGAAGATGCTCTGGGACTGACCTCATCCCAAGGCATCAGCCTGCGGCGGCCGCGGCTTCCTTCTCCCGGAGGACAGGGAGGCCCCGCCGGCTCCCTCAGACCACCAGAAGCAACGGGGGGAGTGGGCAGAGCACTGGAATCCTGAGCAAGGACCCCCCAGGGCTGGGGCGCTTCTGGCAAGGCCCTGAGGGACTGGTCTCCTAAGAAAGCGTGAGACCTGCGCTGGGGTCCCCTCCTGCTCTGGATCTACGAACCTAGGGGGCCGCAAGCAGCTTGGAGGGGCTCAAGGTCGCAGGGCCGGCCCTCCTCAAAGCCTCCTGGTGTCCCCTGGGGCTAGCCCAGAAATGCCAGCAGAGCCACCAGCCAGCCAGCGGTCTGTGCGTCTGTCTCTGTCTTCTCTCTTCTCGGTTCTTCTGTGTCTCTCTCTGGGTCTGTCTGTCTGTATCTCCATGTCTCTATTTGTGTCTCTATGTCTTTCCCTGTGTCTCTCTCCATGTCTGTCTCTGTTTCTTTCTTCACATCTGTCTGTCTGTCTGTGACTCTGTCTCTTTCTCTCTGTCTCTGTCTTACTCCATGTCTGTTTCTGTGTCTGTCTCTGTTTCTGTCTTTTTTCACGTCTGTCTGTCTCTGTATGTCTCGATTTCTGTCTGTCTCTCTGTATCTGTATCTGTTTCTATCTCTCTGTGTGTCTGTCTTACTCCACGTCTGTCTCTCTCTGTATTTGTGTCTGTTTCTGTCTGTCTCTCTGTGTGTGTCTATGTCTTTCTCCATGTCCCTGTCTCTGTCTCTGTGTCTGTCTGTCTTTCTGTCTCTGTCTCTGTATCTATCTTTCTGTCTCTGTGTCTGTCTATCTTTCTCCATATCTGTGTCTGTCTCTCTATCTCCCCCCACACACTCCCTCTCTCCAAGCTGAAGTTCCTTTGGCCCCCAAGCCTCAGCTGCAGGGGTTTCTGGGCGCTCTCCCTAAACTGGGCACACTACTCTGTATGAGATGTGCCCACTCAGACCTTGAAGAGTTGAAACCATGCAAGAAGGTGGGAGGGGGGAGAAAGAAGGAAGAAA
This sequence comes from Myrmecobius fasciatus, assembly GCA_023553655.1. Taxonomy (NCBI): domain Eukaryota; kingdom Metazoa; phylum Chordata; class Mammalia; order Dasyuromorphia; family Myrmecobiidae; genus Myrmecobius; species Myrmecobius fasciatus. The sequence goes on along the minus strand of JAJPUD010009162.1, from coordinate 51,757 downwards.
AAAAAGAAGAGGAGGGAAGGAAGAAAGGAGGATAAAGAAGAAGAAGAAAGGCAGAAAGAGGGGAAGGAGAGAAAGAAAAAATGGGGAAAGAAACGGAGGAAGAAGGAGAAGGGTGGAAAGAAGAGGAAGGAAATGGGGAAGAGGAGGAGCGGGAGAGGAAGCAGCAGCTCTGCCCAACACCTAGCTGACATGATCTCATTCAATCCTAACCACCCTGTGAGGTGGGGGCCATTACTGTCATATAAGGAAACTAAAGGTTGAAGAAGCTAAAGGACAAACTAGCCCATCTTGACTCAGAGGACCCCTAAGGCCGCCTGGGAGGTCACCTTGGGTAAAAGGGCTGGGCCTGGTGAGCTTAGAAGTCCCTTCTAGAGCTTGGTCTACATGTCACACCAGTAAAACAGCTAGAAACACCAGGGTCCTTGATCTCAAGTCCAGCCCCTCCTGGTGCCATAGGGGCTGATGTTCTCTGGAGTGCTTTTGAAAAAGAAATCACTGGTCCAGAAATCACTTGGGACTTCCCTTCTATCCTCAATTTTCCCATCTGTAAAATGGGTGTGGATCTCAAGCAGGGTTTCTTGGCCTGTAACATTCTGTTCTGTGGCAATCAGGTGAAGCCGATGGAACCCTTCTTCAAATCATGTTTTTTGTTCTGTTTTGTGTTGTTTCTGTTTTTGTTTGTTTTCATTTTTGTTTTTGTTTTTTTGCTGAGGCAATTGGGGTTAAGTGACTTGCCCAGGGTCACACAACTAGGAAGTGTCTGAGACCAGATCTGAACTCAGGTCCTCCTGCCTTCAGGGCTGGTGCTCTATCCACTGCGCCACCTAGGTGCCCCCAAATCATGCTTTTAAATGCATAAAATAAAATGCACAGAATTACAAAGGGCACATCAGTGTGAAATGCCATGTGAAGAATTTGAATATATAATTATCTATAACATAAAACAATTAAAATATCCATTAAAACAAAACTGTGGACCCCAAGTGTGTGCGATCTCTCAGGCACCTTCCATTTTGAAATCTATATTCCTGCGGTCTGTAAGCAATAATGAAGCACCTCTTATATGTCAGGCCTTGTCAGGCTAAGCCCTGGGGACACACAGAGAGCCCCCCCCTTCCCTCAAAGAGCTCCTAGCCTCAGGGAGACTATAACAAGCTGCCTCCCCTTTCCCCAGCTGGAACTCTGAGCTCATCAGGAAGACACAGGTCCCACCACAAGACCTCCAGGTCCTGGCGCCGGCCTCCCCAGGCCCAGAGGACAACCCAAAAAGAGGGAAGGAGAGTTCCCTTTTCTCCACTAGGGGCCAAGCCAACTAATATGACAGTAAAGGGAGAAAACAGAGGTCAGGTCTCCTCCACACAGGAGAGAATGAATCCAAAGTCTGGCTCCAGTCCAGACTTTCCAGGCCTCCCGTCCACCTGAGGAGCTGCCCAGTCCCAGACAAGGGTCCCAATGAGCGGAGGGCAAGGGAGCGCAAGGAGTGTGCCAGACCATCCCAGGAGGGAGACAGTGGTCCCAGGCCAAAGCCTCGTCAGCCCCCCAGCAGATCACTCTGAGTCACTCTGGGGCCTCCAGTACTGCCCCCACCCTCATTTACTCGTGGCATCCCAGGAGAGGCTGCCCGCTCAGGGCTTCTTTAGTCTGGGACAACTGTGCACCAGGACACGGGCAATGAGAAGCTGGAGAGTGCTCTCAGGCTTGAGAGTGGCTTCCCATTGCCCTAAACCAAACTCAGAGGCTCGAGGTCAGTCAGCCCTGCAAACGTTAAGTGTCTGGGGAAAGTGAGGGGACAGAAGGGTGAGAAACAGCCGAGGGGACAGAGACAGGAGCAAAACCAGTCACGTATGCAGAGAACACGTCTTCCTCCCAGGCCAGCCCAGAAGCAACGGCAAGAGAGGGCTCTGGGGAGCCAGGAAGACCGGTGCCTCCCCTTGGGGCCGGGCCTTGGGGATGCAACGGGAGCAGGTAAACAGCACTGGTGGGCCTTCCCCTGGGCACAGACAAAGCGCCAGCCCCAGGGGGTGTGCACGAAGGCTTGCCTGAAGAGGTGAAGGAGGAACATGAAGTCTGTGTGCTTGCCTAGGGGAAGAGGGAGCCATGATTTCACCGGCCCTCTGAAGCAGAGTTCTGCCTTAACAACTTTGTCACTGAGGACACTCAGGCCAGATCTCAGAGCTGACCCCTGGGCCCTCAGAAGCCAACCAGCTCAACCCCCTTATCTTATGAACCCCAAGAGGTCAGAGGGCCTGTCCAAGTCACCTGGGCAACAGAGAAGGGACCACAGGCTCTCTGCTCCCAGAGCCAGCCTTGTTCCCCTTCAGCACAGCTGGACATCCAGCACAGGAGCTCCTGGGCCAGAGAAAGCCTGAAAATGAGGCAGGTGGGCTGGGCCTTCAGCAGGATTTGAGGCAGCCCCCCCAGGCCACGAAGGAGCCCATGTGGGTCAGCCGGCCCTCAGAGTCTGAGAGTCAGCTCCCCACACTGGCTCAGGGGGTGCTCCCTGAAAGACAGTGGGATCACTCATCCCTGCCCAGGGCCTGGCCAACTGGGTCACCCTCTGTCGGGGAGCTCATCACCGGGGAGAAATTGGGCTCTGCCACCTGAAAAATCTACAGAGCCAGATTTTAGGCCATGCCCACACTCACACCTTCCTACTCTGTGCCAATCTGATCTCTGATAAAACCACAAATCAGCCTTTCAACTCAAATGTTTATTAAGTGCCTACTATGTGCCGGGCACTGTGTGAGATGCTGGGGATAGCAAGGTAAGAACTGAGAAGGAGTCCCTGCCTTTAAAGGCCTTACCTCCAATATTTACATAGCACCTACTATGTGCCAGGCACTGCGTGAGGACCTTACACTCTACTTGGAGACAAAACATAACATCCTCCCATATTTATTCAGCACCTACTATGTGCCAGACACTGGGCTGAAAAGCACTTTTACATTTATTCTCTCTTCTGATGGTCATCACTTCGCTGAGAAGCAAGTGCTAGGATGATCCCAATCCTACAATGAGGAAACTGAGGCAGACAGCGTTACTCGCCCAGGAGACAGGCAGGACTGCCTGGGGCCAGAGCTGAACTTGGGCCTTCCCAGCATGCTGCCCAATGGGCCATCCTAGCTAAGGACCAAGGATAGACAAACCAATACAAAGAAGTGATTCATGAGAATTCAGCAGGGAGAGACAGGGGAAGAAAGGTGCCAGCTGCTGGGCTGGGCCCCAGGGCTCAGAAGGGCCTCTGTGGGAGGTTCAGGGAGCCCAGATGGACAAATCCCCTTCTCTCTGGCACATGTCATCCCTCCTGAAGATTCAGGTCCACTTCCCACCTTAGTTTCCCCACCTACAAGTTGAGGAAACGAGATTGATGGCCTGTGAGGTCTCTGAAAGATCGAGGGTGCTCTGACGCCACAGGGGCCTTCGCCTTCTCTGCAAAGGAGGCAGTGGGAGGGGGAGGTTCTTAACCTCCTGTGTCCTGCCCCTCCAGAGCATCTCATGATGCCTGTAGTCCAGAAGCTTCTCAGAACCCTGTTCTTAAATGTGTACAATAAGACACACAAAACTGCAAAGGAAACCAATCAGACTGAAATATAAATTAAAAAAACAACACCCACGTTTGCGGCTCTCAGTTAAAATCTGTGGGTCCCTTCTAACACAAGATGTAGGGTCTCCTCAGTTGGAAAGGGGGAAAAGGGGAGAGGTTACCCTGATCCCCTGCAAGAGCCCCCCTTTCTAGCCCCCAAACTCCTCAGGCCTTGATCCCAAGTCAAGGGAAGCCTAAGATCAGAAACCCAGCAGGGTCATTTTCATAATCCCCATCACATGGCCAGCCCAGAGCCAGGCTTGCAGGGGGGGAACAAGCCACAGAACGGGATATGGGACCTCAGAAATGCCCTGATCCCCTCTGAAGCGCACTTCCCCACACCAGTAGCCCCCTCCCCCTCCACAAGAAAGCCATTCCACAGCCTCAGAAGGCTGGTCTCCAGCCCTCATGGGCACCACACTTGCCAAGTAAACACCAACTACCCCATCACTGCTCAAGGGAGAGGATGAAGACCCAATTCCTCATGAATTTATTAGGCACCAAGAACCCTGCTGGGCACTGAGGGGGGCAGATACAAAACAGCCCTGCCCTCCAGCAGCTCCTGGAATGAAAGGCTGGATGGCACTGCCAAGAGCACCCAGCCCAACCTGTCCACCTTACAGACAGAACGGAGGGAGGTCCGCGGAGGACAAGGGCCCCCTTAACACACGGCACAGCCGGCGCAGGGAGAGCGGGCTGACCCCAAAGCTCAATGGAAAACTGGCCAGCTTGAGATGGCAAGGCCGAGTCCCACAAAAACACGGGCCTCCAGCTCAGGGAGGGGCTGGGAACTGGCTGGGCTTAAGGAAGGGCGGGGGCAGCTGGATGGAGCAGGGACTGCACATCAGGCCTGGAGTCAGGAAGGTGAGTGTCACTGGGCAAGTCACTGCCTCCTGAGCTGGGGAAGGAACTGGCAAGTCACTCCTGTGAGGCTGCCCAAAAAGCCCCAAAGGGGGTCACAGAGGGAGGGAGACAGCTGAACGACAAAGGGATGCCTCTGACACGGGCACTCCAAGGAAGGAGCAAAGGCCCAGGGAGGCCAGGCTGGCGGATGGGCTCAAGGAGTTCCGGTCAGTGAGAGGGACGTCAGGGCTCAAAGCAGGTCTCTGGCCACACAGCTACTGAGGCTCCCCTCACTCCACCCCTTGGCCTCTGCAGCCCTGTCCAGAGATGCACTGGGAGGCTCTTATGACTCCAAGGGGGGCCTGATGTGCCCCACGGTGTGCCCCACAGGGGCAGTGGCCCTGGCACCCGGCCCTGAGCCCCAGGAGCCCGAGCCCCGAGCCCGACTCCCAGGTGCACACCCACAGCAGCCACCAGAACAAAACTCTCCCTCTTCTCTGGGGTGAGCTCAGAAGGCATTTGTGAGAGATTCCTCTTGGCCAATTAAGTGGGCAAGTCTCAACGAGCCGAACCCTTTCCCTTTTCAGTGTAGACACTGGGCAGGCGCCAAGGTCTGCAGCTCAGGGGAGAACAAGTAGCTGGGAGCAGAGTTCCTCTGCTGCCCACCCTGCCCGGCCCCTCCCCTCCCTCACCACACACACACACACACACACACACACACACACACACACGCCACAATCTCTCTCTGCCAAGTTCAAACTCACCCTGGCTTCCTTCCCAGGCACAAACCCTATGGAATGAGCAGCGCTCAGAGTCCCCAAGAGTGCCCAGCAACTGCCACCGGAGCACAAGCGCATGACCCACGCTGGCGAGCCATTGCGAAATCCTGGTGGCAGGCTGGCTGCGGAATGCGGGCATCCCTTCCCCTCCTCTGGCCCTTGGGAAAGAGGGGCAAGCCTTTTCCCACAGGCCCCAGCAGTGCCCACAACAGGGGGGGCCCGAGCTCCTTCTTCCCCAAACTTCTGCCAGCCCCTCCAGCTTGTGGCTTTGAGCAAGTTGTGAGGAGGCAGCTGAGCTCCCAGGCCAGCAGGCCTTAATGGAACCCCCCCCATACCCCAGCAGGGAGCAGCAAGCCAAGGGGCCCCCACAGAGCAGGCCCAGCCGGAACAGACACCGGCCAGCCCCCAGAGGCCGCAGAACTTGGTGCTTAGCTCTGATGAACTTGATCTGAAATGCTCCACCAGGCCTCCGTCTAAACAGCCGGGCCCACAAACCACAAACCGGGCCCAGGCCAGCCCACTGGGACCCCCTGTTTCCATCCCTCCGGCGGCTGCCTGTGGGACTCGCGAGACTGGGAGAGGGGCGGCCAGGAAGCAAAAGGGCCCCCAAGCAGGCAGGGGCTGGCCCGGGGCCTGCCAACTCTGTCTTACCCAAAGCCCACGAACGGGGACCGGCCTCTTCCTGCCGGCCCATTCCCGGCCTTCGGCTCCCCCAGCGCTCCCGTTGCCGGCCTCCCCAAAGTCAGAATCACTCCAGACGGGTCAGCTCTGTCCACCGACTTCCCAAGCTCCCCCACCAAGAAGCATTATCCAAGCGGCTCGGCGGTCACGTGATCCTTCTCTTGGCCAGAGGAAGCCCCGCCGCATCCAGCCCCGGATTCATGGCTCTCCAAGGCGGGCGAGCCGGGATCAAACGCCTCCTCCGATCCCTGCCTCCCAGAGCGGAGTCTCTGCGGGCCGTCCCATGCCGGCCTCTAACTTCCCGCGAGACTGGCCGCCTGGCAGAGGCGCAGAGGGGAGCAAGGGCCCTCTGGGCACAGCCCGCCCTCCCCTCCCGTGGCCTGCCCCACCTCTGGGCCAGGCCGGGCTCGGCGCCAACAGCCCGCCAGCCAGGCAGCCTCAGCCTCCCCGGCCCGATCCCAAGCGCATCCGGGGGGGCGGGGGGGGCTGCCCAGCCCGTCATTCAGCCGCTCGGCTCGCCAGCCTCAGCCTCTCAACACTGCGGATTACATAAGTCCACCCCTCCTGTGGAGAAGCCAAAAGTAGGAACATTTTCTCCCAGCCTCGGCGCGGTAAGTAATAATGCTCTGTTGCCATGGGAACCCTGGCCGGCTTCCAAGACACCGAGGAGCCGGGAGTTGGGCTCCGGCGGGGAGGGAGGGAGGCCTTTTTATAGCTCGGGCCTCCCCAAAACGGGGCGGGCCGGCCCCAGCCCGGCCCCAGCCCGGCCCGGCCCCGGCCCGCCCACCAGGCTCTCCGGACCAAAACAACAACAGCAACAACAACAAAGAGAAGCCACGAGGGACCAGGCAGGCGTGGGGCCAACTGAAATCCCCAGGGAGGATACCTCCTCTTCCGGGTGGCCCTCCTTCCCCTTCCCTCCGGGGAAGTCTCAAGGCCTTCTCTACATTCAAGGCCATCGGGCGGCCCCAAGCAGCTGCGCTGGGGGACTTTCAGGGGCTTCTCTGGCCCAGGGCCAACTAGGAAGGGGACGAGGAAAAGGGGCACGGGCAGAGCTCCCAGCTTGGGACCCAGCAAGGCCGAGACCCTCCTGTCCCCGCTCCCGGCCTCTCTGCAGGGGGCCGGGGGCCACAAAGGGGAAATGGAAAGAGGCCCTGCCCTCCAGAAACTGAGCGGGCAGCGAGGCCCGGGGCAGCCTCCTTCCACTACTGACAGTGGGGCAGGACGGCCAAACCCTCCCAGCCTCAAAGTTTCTCCAGCGATTAAAAAATAAAGTCTCTATAAAGGAGGGAGAAAAAAAAAGGTCCCGGCCCGGTCCCAACCCGTCCCTAGCCTCCCGGTGGCGGAGGAACCCCGTACTGGTGAAGCGGCCCCACTAAAGTAGCCTCTGAACTTGGCTCGGAAGGCAGACATGTGCCTTCCTGGAAGGGGGGGGCTGGGCTCAAGGAGAGGCCAGAGAAGGTGGCCTCCCCCAGGCCCTCGAGGGGCTCCCAAGGCCGCCCAGCGTGCCTCCCCCAGCAGAACCCCATCCTCCTACCCTCACCCAGCCTCCACCTCCCCCCCAGGAAGAACAGCCTGGCATTTACAGCCTTGGCAGTGCCCACAGGGGGAGAGGAGGAAACTAGTCCGCCCCCCCAGAGGGGGGTCCAAACTCCCCCTCTGATCCAAAGGGATGTGCGAAGCTCCATAAATGCTAAATGATGCTGCACTGTTACTGCTCTAACAGAGGAGCAAACACCGAGTGACCCTCTGTGCCCGCATCCACGCAGCCCTCTGGGGTCCCTGCCCACAGGAAGCTCCTGTCCTAATGCAGGCCAGCACATGCAAGTTATCCACACACAAACCCAAGGCAGGTACAGATCCTTTCCTAGGGAAGGGCCTGACTTCTGGAGAGAGTGGGAAAGGCACCAGCAAGGGTGCCAAGGTCTGAGCTGAGTTCTGGAGGAGGCCAAACAGCATTCCATTTAGGGGGCACAGCTGGGCAAGGGCAAGGGTATGGAAATGGAGCGGGCAGAGGAAGAAACAGCAAGGACCTGGCAAGGACCACATCGTCTGGTGGGACTCAAGGATCTTTCCTACCGCGCAGGGGCTACCCCAACAGCAGCCATTACAGGGGATGGCAGAACTGCCCAGGCTGGCACTACAAAGCTGGGAAAACTCCCAGCAGAGAGGAGAGCTTCCTCGACCAGACTTCCATATTCCTGCCCACAGCAGCCCCACCGCGGGAGAAAGAGCAAACAGACAGGGCACACCCATCAGAAAGAAAATGAATGAGTACTGACCGCCCACTGCATCAGGGGCTGGGGGGGGGAGGTGCAGAGCTGGCAAGGACCCCGAGTCTGCCTTCCAGAAGCTTACAGTCTAGAGAAGATAGAAGTATTAGGGGGGGGGGTACAGAGACAGACTGAGACAGACAGATTGAGACAGAGACAGAAACGAGAGACAGACAGACAAGACTGAGATAAGAGACAGAAACAAAAGAGAAAGACAGAAAAAGACAGAGACACAGACAAGTCAGAGACTGAGAAATAGAGACTTTGACAGACAAGACTGAGACAGAGAAACTGAGACACGACGAGACTGAAGAGACAGAGACAAGACAGAGACCGAGACAGACGAGACTAAGACAAATAGAGACTGAGATGGATGGACAGATGAGACTGAGACAAAACAGAGACTGAGACACACAAGACTGAGACAAATAGAGACAGACAGACAAGACTGAAACAGACAGATGGACAGACAAGACAGACTAATAGAGACAGACGGACAGATGAGGCAGACAAATAGAGACTGAGACGGACGGACAAGACAGACAAATAGAGACAGACGGACAGACAAGACTGAGACTGAGACGGACAAGACAGACAAATAGAGACAGACGGACAGATGAGACAGACAAATAAGAGACTGAGATGGACAGACAAGACTGAGACAGACTGAGACAGACAAGACAAAGAGACAGGTGGACAGATGAGGCAGACAAATAGAGACTGAGACAGAGGGAAGACAGACGAGAGACAAATAGAGACTGAGATGGACAGACGAGACTGAGACAAAAAGAGATGAGACAGAGACAAGACAGAGATTGAGAGAGATGAGACTAGACTGAGACAGAGACCAGACTGACATACAGAGACACAGAATGAGACAGACAGATACCCAGAGCTCCAAAGCCCTCCCACGAGGGACCTGCCTGGCTGTGCCAGTGCATCACCCTGAGTGAGAGAAGAGCCTGGATGAGTCCCTCCAGGGGCTGGCTCAGCGAGGGAGCAAAGTTCAAATCACAAGACTGTCCCTGTAGGCCTGGTGCTTAGGGTGGGTACTTATCAGCACCGAATCATCAGCATCACTGCACATTGACCCGCAGCAGTCCCAGGCTTGAACTTGGAGTCAGAAGCTGTGGGCTCAGGACACTCCCCCCACCAACACTTCCTGGCTGTATGGCCCCAGAACCTCTCTGGGCCTCAGTTTTCCCTTTCTGTAAAATGGATCGGCCTGAAGACCGCTAGAATCCCTGCAGAGTGTGGATGTGCAATCTGTCCAGATGACAACTGTTGCTCCAATGCTGGCCGAAACACTTCACCTGGTGGGCCTCAGCACACCTGTAAAATGCAGATAATAAAACATGCACTACCAACCCCAAAGGGATAGCGACCTTCAAGTGCATCACTCACCCCTTTGGGGGTCAGTATTTTTCTTAGATAGTAATGGGAAGGGTGCTTCAGGCAGGACAACCAGCACGGGCAAAGCCAAGGAGGTGGGAATATCCCTGGAAACCCTTCCTGTTCTATTGCCACCCCCTTTCAAAGTGGGGACTGACCTTTTTCTGTGGTGAATGATTGAGGCCCGAGATCCCGGCACCCCAACTGTCAGTCCCACCTTTGCGTCACCCTCCGCCACCCAGGGAAGGAGCGATTCCTCAGAAAAGCTGTGCCCCTGGAAGGCTGCCAAGGAGGACAGAGAGAACAGTTACCAGCGGGGAACAAATCCCAGCTTGTGCCCCAAGAAAGAGCCGACTCAGCAGAACGCCGCCAGGTTCTGATGAAAAAAACACTATCCCGGTGATGACTTCATGACATTCCTTTCCGCTTATTTAGCTCCACAGGCAAATTGAATTTAAAGGAAAAAAACAGAAAATACGTTTTTAAAGACGCATTAGTGTCTAAGCAATCCAAGCAGTTCCCAAGCTAATTAGGAGCTGGGCCATGAGAGCCCCTGGGAGCAAATCGGAGAGAAGATGGCGCCAGGCAGGCTCGGAATCCAGAGCAACGGGCAGGTGGCCCTAGTTTCCGGAGGGCTCGGCAGGGGTCACCCCTCTGACCCCTCCTGGCTCTCCAGGAGTGACTCATGACCCCCGAGGAGGCCCCAGAGATGCGAGCAGAACACCTGCTTCCCACCTCTGTGCGAAGGCCACAAGGGAGGCTACTTGGGAGGCCCAGGGGAGCCCCTGCATGGACAGCACTTCACAGACCCCCTCCCGGCACTATCTAAAGGCCCTTGGACTAGGAGTCGGGAAGGCTCGGGGGCAAATCCTGCCCCAGACTCATGCCACACTGCCCCTCCCCGGGCAAGCCACCTGAGCTGTCTCAGCTTCCTCAATCTGTAAAATGGGGCTCTAGCAGCTCACAAGGCCGAGAACACCCCAGACACGCTAGCTCTCATCGCTGTGGCTCCATCTCTGCCGTACTGTGCTGTCGGTCCTGCTGCCCCCTGAACCTCCTCGCCGCCCGCCACATAAACCCTGTGGACCCAGGCTTGTAGGACGCCAAGCTAAAAGGGCCACTAGAGACCGTCCAGGCAGACCCTTCACTTTACAGAGGTGGGGTCCCTCAGACCCCAGGAAGTCCCACTGATAATAGCTAATAGGAGCCTGCCTCAGTCAAAAGGAGACCAAGTGCCTACCCTCGGTGGGGCAGATAATGCAGGGCACACAAAATACACCGGGGAGAAGTGGGGAGAAGCTCTGGCAGTGGGACAGAGGCTGGGAAAGGCCACCTGCGTGCAAAAATGGGGAGGGTCTTAAGCTGAGTACGGAGGCCATGGAGGCCCGGAGGAGGAGGAAGGGCATTCCAGGGATGGGAATCAGGTGGAGTATCTCATGTAAGACAAAGCAAGGCGGTCGCTGTGGCTGGAAAGGAAGGGGGGGCTCTCATTAAGCTTGGTTCTCTACTCCAGGTTTCAGTGGGATGAGCTAGAGGAGGGATGGCCAATCCACAAAAGGCCACCACCTGCTCTCGACACCCACACTGCTAAGTGTCCTCAAGGATGAAGAAAGAAAAACAACTTTGACAGAACCAGAAGCTGGGGGGGGGCTGTTACAGTCTGACTCAGTCTCACACCCATCCTTTCTGCTCTGCTCACACTGCTGATACCCCCACCCCCGAGCTCCAGGCCTTCCCCTCCCTCTCCCGCACAGCATATCCTAAGCGGCAAGCTTCACCTGCCCCACACTTCCCCAAACAAGCCAAAGCCACTTCTCTGCTCAGGACTGGCCTAGAAGGCAAAATGTTCAATCCCGAGCCGGGCACTTCAAGATGCTCCAGCCCAGAGCCCTGCTCCAATCTCTCACAAGGGCTCATGTCATCATTCACATCCTACAATTCATAATGGGACACCAGCAAACCAGGTCAAGTCAACATGCACTTATTAAGTGCTTACTGTGTACCTGGCAAGAAATTAATTTCCCTTCTCAGCTCTTTGTACCAAAATCCTTTTGAAAGTATCGAGATATAGGGACGGATATGGATCAGAGATAGTCTCATCTAACAGATGAGGAAACTGAGGCAGCTCAGGAAGAGAATATGACCTGGAAAATTATAGGAACAGAAACTTTGAGCTGGAAAGGCCAGAGGAGGCTCACTAAGTTTACTTATTGTATACAAGGAAGCAAAAACCCAGGAAGACCAGCGAGGGTCCTAGAAGTCAACATCCATGCTACCAGCTGCCTGCTACTTGAACAAGTCTCCGGACCACCCACGTGAGAGCCTGATTTGGAGCTGGGGCTCCCCTCTCAACCCGCTTCCAGGATGCTCTGCAATGTCATCACCTTCAAGAAGCCTTCCGAGATCTCCCCCCATTCTCCAAACCTTCCTCATCTGCCCCCAGAGCACTCTGTGGAGGCTTCCGTGGCCCTCTGGCGTGCCTGGGTTCTGTGGCCCCTGTTAGATTGGAAGCTCCCTGAGCAGGGTGCATCTCCTTACTCTGGGACTGCCTTTTCTCAGGGCCTGGCACAGGCCCTGTGCTTAACAATCAGGTGCGTGAAACATTTATCTAATGCCCCCCTCCAAGAAACAACTCAGGAAGTGCCAATCACGTGGAACAATAATAGGGAGAGGTCTTTGGAAAAGGGGCCTTGGAAGGGGCCTGGACTAGTTGCCTTTTAAGGTCTAAATCTAGAATTCTGGGAGAGATCCTGAGCTGGAAGAGACCACAATGCCTCTAGACAGGAAGATCCAAGGTCAAATCCAGCTGTGTTACCTTCAGCAAGTCACTTGACCACTGTCTGCCTCAGTTTTCTCATCTGTAAAACAGGAATAGTAACAGTACCTCCCTCCCAGGGTTGAGATAAGGATGCTTTGCAGGGGACCTAGAGCCAAGAGTCCGGCCTACATAGGCTCTCCCAGGAGTTCACCGGTTCCTGGGGCTAGTGTGGGGGATTCCCAGATCAGAGTCTCGCGACAGCCCAGAAAACAACTGCCATTTCAATGACCCAGCAAAATGGGACCAAGTGGGGAGGCACAGCATTTGTGCCTCTTCTCCCCAGGCCAGGCAGGATACAAACAGCCCAGAGGAACCCAAGAGAGAATCTGATCTGGAAGACTCGGCAGCAACACATCTAAAAATAAATAAAATATATATTTTTTTATTTTCTGCACGATTCCAACAAGAAACTGAACTCGTCACTAGCAAAGCCGGAGTCTCCGAGCCAAGGGGCTGCTGTGAATCACACCCAAGGAGGAAGAGCCCAGCAAAGTAAAAAAAAAAAAAAAAAACCCAAAAACCTTTCACACTGTTTTTTTTCCAATACTTAAAGGAAATATTGAAATCACTCCATTAAAATGGAAAAGTTAAAGCCTTTGCAATTTTTATGAAGGGAAGGAAACAGTCCTTGCTTTTATTTTTCAATTCTTTTTTAACCATTCCCACACCCCGGCAGCTGCGAGCCGCCAGCTGTCCAGGCTAATTACATGTACAAGACTCATTTTCCAACTGTGGCGTTCATTAATCTCTAGAAGCTGTTTGCAGCTCTCCACACCAAGGGCCCAGAGCAAGGGGCTGCATTCTGGGGCGGGCAGAAGGGAGAAGAGAGGAATGGGGGAACCAAATCCGCTCGCTGCCTGTGCCTCCTCCCTCCTCAGGGTCCCTGCTCTGCTCAGGGGGTCCCGGTACCTCTTGGAGGACTCCCAGGACAGAGATGGAGAGCCCCCTTCCCGCACAGCCCTCACCACCACAAGCAACAGCCAGCGCAGAGCAGTCGGATGGCGGGCTCCGCTCCACAAGAGATACGGCATTCTCCAAGACCACCAGGCTCTCGAGTTGCAAGATTTTTACAACAGCCTTTCAAATGCACAACACGGTCCCCAGAAGGCAACGTGCAAGTCCATGAGAAATCCGTCCTCCAGACCCCCACAGCCCTAGGCCTCAGGTGGGCCTGAAGCCTCGGCCCCAGCCCACCCAAGGTCTTTGCTCTGTGGGGGCTGGGGGTGGGAGTCAACACCTCTGAGTCCCCTGGTTCCTTCCCAAGATGAGGGAGGCAAAGAGGGAATGGAAGAAGAGGCCAGGGGCTGAGTCAGGAGCCGGAGAGGGCTCGGAGTTCATTCCTCTGAATCCCAGTTCAGCCCCTTACTGGTTTAAGTGATTCCTCAACAGGTCACTATTGAGCGCCTCCTGAATACCAGGCACAAAGAACTGTTTCTGCCCTCCAGGGGCTCCCATTCCATCAGGGGAGAGATCCACATAAAGAAGTTTGTACAAAATAAATGCAAAGTTGTTTAGGGAGAGAGGCAGGAAGAAGGACCACCAAGCACTGGGCTAGGGGCTCTCCAAGGCCTCCAAGAGGAAGGGTTGGATTCAGTCCCTCCAAGTTCTATGACTGATTATCTGCTGCAAACTAGCCTGGGTCAAACACGCTCAAGGCTTGAAGCACCCTCCTCTCCAAAATGATGATTGGGGAGGCTTCCGGGGCTCCCCCATCATGGCCACTGGAGTGATCTCTTGACACACCTCTTGTCTCTCCAGCACACAAGGGGCACTTAATAAATGTGGCCTGATTGAGTATAAACAACTGTCTACGTGCCGTCTCCCCCTTCTGCCCAATGCTCAGCACAGCACTTTTTACGTATACAGTAGGCACTTAATAGATGATTGATGGATTCTCCAATCCGCTGGGAAACGGGAGTAACAACAGCCTTCCCCTCAAGCAGCTGTGTGAGAATGGAATGAGAGGCAGCCCAGAAAGCATTCCGTGACCTTCCAGGATCAGCTGGCATCACCAGCATGGGGGCACCTTTCCACCTCTGGGAACACAAGGGTGGCCCCAGCCCCAGGCCAGGATCATTAGCTGGTGACCAGCCCTCTCCCCACTTCTTTCACGAGGCACTGCCAGGAATGAGGGGGACAGAGCCAGCTCAGCAGGCGGCCCTTGGCACCTGAGGGCCCTCTGCTTGAGAGAGAAAAGCTGCCCCAGAGTTGGGAAAGACACAGCAAAGACATTAAGCTGGGAAGCCTCTGGCTGAAAGCCACTGCACTCTTCCTGGCATCACAGAGCAGCTCCGCCCTTCCATTTTGCAGATGAGGGGACTGAGGCTAAAGGAGGTCCCACAGAGCAGAGCTCGTCAGCTTGGGGGGGGGGGGAGGCCACCTAGCCCAGCCTCAGAGGTCAGTGGCCAAGATGGGACTGGCGGCCGTGGCCCTCCGGGCCCAGAGCCAGCATTCGTGGCACCCTCCCAACCAGCCAAGGAACCCACAAAGCCCCAGCACCACGTCCCACACACCTGCAACGCGGGCACACTTACTCCCCTCCCAAAAGCCTTCACTGAGCTTTAGGCTCTGGAGCAAGGAAAGCAGCCGGAAGCTCCTGAGCCTCAGGAAGAAGGGCACCCACTCTGGGGTTCTCAGGGGCACAGAGAGAGCCCCGCGCCCCAGGAGCGCCCACTGCAACGGAGAAAGCCCATAAGAAGCAGCTGGCAAGGCAGGGCGCAGCTATGGGGGTGTCCTTGGTGGGCATGGAGAAAAGGGCCAGGAAAGGAGCGAAGGACACCAGCCTGAGGGTGCCCGCCAACCCACCAGAGGAGGGGCCCGGGCACAGAGGCGGCTTCCAGCATGAAAGGGGGCAAGCCAAGAGAGGACTGACCTGAAGTCTTTGTCTTTTTTAAGCATTGCTCTCCAGCCCCAGCCCCTGGTCCCTGGCACAGAGGAGAAGCTCGGGATTCCCGAACCCAATCATCAGGTCGGAGTCTCCCGAGAGGCGGGAAAGGCTTCGGGAACCCTACCCGGCCATACCATGACCTCTCTGGACCTCAGTTTCTCCATTTGTGAAATGGAGGGTCGGGCCACTTGAAGGCTCTGAATCCTAGGGTCAAGTAACCCCGAAGTACAACAAACAAAAAGAATCCACCTGCATGAAAAGAGCAGAAGGTGCCTGTTTGGTCTGAAAGGAAGGACAGATTCCCCGGAAAAGCTCCAAGCCCCTCCATGGCTCAAGTGCCTGCAAATCTCCCAGCAGCCCCTGCCACGTGGGGCTTCAGCCACAGGGGCCCCGAGACGGGGACTCGTCCGGTTTGTCCTCCGTAGCGGGGGGACGCTCGGCAGCCAGGTACGAGCCCAAGCCCGTCAGGTGAGCCCTCCTGCCTTCAAGGAGCTGACATTCTAGGGAAAAAGGGAGGAGCTGTCACAGGTGGGGTCTGTGACCCCAGGAAACGGGGATGGAGGGAACAGCGCCAGCTCCCGGGGAGAGCCCACCGAAAGGACCCCTGGCTTGTGCGGCCCTCTCATTTTACAGAGGGGGAAACAGAGGCAGGGAGCAGTTAGCCATCCTGCCCGTTTCCAAACTAAGCCACGTCTGAGGCAGCATCTGAACTCAGAGCCACCTTTTAATTCCGAATGCCCTTTCAAGCACAGCAGGCTCCTGTGGGGCCTCGGCCTTTGAAGCCACTCTCTGCCCTTCTGGGGGCCTCCCCGTGCGTCCAAGCCTGGGCAGAATGTGAGGGGCTGGCTGAGAGCTGGTCACTGCCGCTCTCCCATCTCTGCCTCTGCTGCAAGCACGGAAGGCCCAGGAGAGCCCACAGACCTCGGCTCCTTGCTTAGAGGACCCCTGGGCGAGGGCACAGGCAGCCCAGGCCAGGGGAGAGCTCCGGAGGCCCCGAGGCCGGGCCAGTGCTCCAGGACGGGAGGGCCTCACTAGGCCCCAGCCAGCTGCTTCTTCCCCCGGGGCACTTTTCTCAGAGGCAGAAGGCTGCCACAGCCACTGCTCCTCTTCCTCTTGGCTGTGAGGGCCCAGGGACCAGAGGCAGGAGGGATCAGTCCCTTCAGGACAGAGCCCGGGCAGGGTGGGCAAGGTCAGCTGAGCCGAGGCCGCCCAGGCAGGGAGAGCCGAGGCGAACTCCTGGAACAGGCGAGAACGCCATCCTGGAGGCGGAGGCTGAGAGCTCCCTCCTTGCGCCAACTGGCTGACACCCCCCCTGGCACCGAGGGCAGAGCGCAAGAACAAGGCGCCAACAGCTCGGCGCTCTGCGTGTTGCTGCTGGGGAAGATCCCAGGATCTGTTTTTCACACACACAAACACACCTCAAAGAGACTTTTTTTTTCCAAGAAAAAGCCTTGATTCAGTCTAAGTAAACCCAACATTCACAAGAAACCTCCAGCAGGGCAGCAAGAACTCACTTCACCAAGTGGAAGCGCTGGAAGGGCCCGCCCGCCACTCCCCGCTCGGTGCCACGTGGCCCTAGAGCAGGCCAGGGACCCCCTCCAGCCTCCTCCTCAGAGCCCAACGAGATTAAACTGCAGTCAGTCATCTTCCCAAAAGGTCAAAGGAGAGGAAGAGGCAGCTTTCAATGAGAAAAACGTTCTAAATCATTAATAACGAGAGGAAGGCAAATTAAAACCACTGAAGCACTAGCTCACCCCCTAGACTGGCACACACCCCCTGTGTCCGAGAGCACCACTGCCTTCTGCCTTCTCACCACGCCAGAGGCTGGGCCTGGAGTCAACAAGACCCGAGTTCAAATCCAGCCTCAGACTGGGGAGCCGCGTGACCCTGGGCAAGTGCCTTAGTTTTTCTAAAGCCAGCCCAGCTCCTTGCCCTGCTGCAAGGGGAGGCCAGGCAAAGGGAAGAGGGACAAAGGAGGGCGGCCCTTCAAGAAGTCCCCGTGACCTTCCCAGGCCAGCGGCCAGAGTGGAGGGGAGTTCCATAGTCAGCGGGGTCAGCCCTGATGAGACGCCCACAGCCCAAAGAGTGGGGATCAGAGATGCTGGTGAGGAGGGAAGGAAAGCTGGAGAGAGAAAATGTCCTACCCAGAGTCACAAACCAGCCAGCACACAGCTGGGGATTTTCAGCAGGAAGAGGTCCTGGGGGGTCCCTGAGGTCAACCCCCTTGTGCAACCCCCGGGAAGCAAAGTCGGCCCTCGTAGTTTTAATTAGCCAATGAAGGAGTGATTTAAAGTAACCCAGTTTGCAGAGCACTTTGTACATCTCCTTTGATCCAAATGGAGAAACTGAGGCAGATGTTTAGGGAATGCACAGCTGGCATCGGAGGCCAAATCTGAACCCAGATCTTCCCGGTATCAGCTCTAGATCTACACTCTTCTCCCCTCCCTGCAGCCACTCTGGATCACCACCCACCCACCCACCAGCAACAGGGGTCCCCCTCCCCTAAATAATCACGGGGGGCCACTGACCCTGACCATTCAGCAGCATCACTCACTACCCCCATTTTACAGATAACAAACTGAGGCTTAAAGCTCAGAAGCAGAAACTCTGCTTGAAGGAGGAGCCTTTTTTGGAGGGCAGCCCTCCCCACCCCCAGAGACAGAAATAGCTGGGACCTGGGGGAAGGGAGACGTAGCAGTGAGAAGTGGGTACCGGAGCTACGGATTAAGAACAAGTGAAATTATCAGGCAGGCATCCATCCATAATTATGAATTTCATGTAATTAGACACCCTGCTAATGTCATTACTTGTTTATTTACTGATTGCTTATTTAATTTATGTGCTTTTCCCAAATAACCTTCTTAAAAAGCCCCTCCAGTCAAGAAATGCCCCCTCCTGCCCTCGTGCCCAAGGGCTGCCCATGCCCTGGGCTTTGAATACGCCAGGGATACTCCAGCAAGGCGGGGTCAGCCCCCGGGTCTCTGAGGCAGGATGGAGCCGGCCTTGCCAGTCACCTCCCTCTCAGAAAACGCTCGGCTCCGGCCTCACCCAGCGGGCATCCCTCTCGTGGGCTCGCACACACAGGGCCCGTCTTGGTCAATGGCCCTGCCAATGCCAAGCTCCTTCTCTGCGGGCACGGCCACAGGGCAGAGAGAGAGAGAAGAGTAGGGGCTCTGTCCTCAGCCAGACCGCCACCAGGGTCCTCAGCTACCTGCAGAGGCGGCCAGGTGGAGGAGGGGCCACAGCCCAAATGGAGGGGCCTGGGGTGTGAGAGCGGCTGGCGCCTGCGCGCCGGCGTGTGAGCGGTGGCGTGACCGTATTTCCCCTGGGCATGATTAGCAGGGCAGCCTGCAGGGCCAGACGCTCTCATCTGTCAGCCTGATTTCCCCACACGCCATCGGGAGGGAGCTCATTAATTACCGTCATTTCAGAATGACCACAGAGAGTCTGCGGGGAGGGGGGAGCGTGAGGAGGCCACAGGGACCACTGCCCAGGCTTCCACGGGGAGTCAGAGAACAAAGCTCGGGCCCCAGGCAGCGGGCCCCCATCTCCGGCGTGGCAAGGCCACCCACAAAAGCCCCTCCTGCCTCCGACCTTGCCAGCCGACTCAGGAACGCCAGCCCCCTTCCTCCCACCATCCCACTGCACGGAGGTGCCGGGAAAGCATACTTGGCAAAATATCTGCCTGGAAGAAGGGGCACTGCTGAACCCATTTGGCAGGAAGGGGAAACTGAGGAGCAAGGGTGGGAAATGGAAGGAGACCAAGTGGGGAAGTTTCTCCTCTCTTCCAAGAGCAGAGAAGGTAATGGGTGCCCTTGCCCAGGAAGATTCCTCACTCACTGCAGTATAAGGACTACAGGGACAATGAGCCCATTTTGTGGATGAGGAAACCGAGGGAGTGGCTGGGTCCTTTGCTGGATCTGACACCACAGGGCGGCTGCTCTAGACTGTTAATCAAACGTCCTCCCCCAGGCTCCCCCTGCACCCCATGGGCCGGACATTCTCATGTCACAAAGTGGGAGGGGGCTGGTGGCCCCCTGGGCTCCCAGCTGACACTCAGTAGCCATGTGACCTTGGACAAGCCCACTCCTTCTCCCAGGCCCGGGACCCCCGCCCCTAAACGGGGTTGGGTCTAGCACGCCATGGCCACTTCAAGCCCCCTGACAAAACCTCAGTTCGTCAGGCCTTTACTTGGATGGGCCCTCCATCACTCTAGCTGTGAACTTGGGCCTCAACCCCCCCCACCTCTGGCATGGGCACGCTGGACTGACGGCCCTTCCAATTCTAGTCTTCTGCGATCCTGAGCCTGACCCTGGGCCTTGGTTTCTCCATCTGTAAAACACAGCCTCTGAGCACCGGGACCTGACCGCTGGAATTGCCGCACAAAGGGAAGATCCAGCTCGCCCCCCCGCCCCGGGCCTTCTCTGCAGAGACACAGGCCCCTCAATGCAGCTCAGACCCTCCCGCCTCATCCTCTCGTCTCGTCCGCGCGGCGGGATCAGCTCCGGGGTCTTCGGCCTCAAAGGGGCTTGGCCTTCCTGCCCGCCCCCTCCCCTTCTTCCTTTAAAGCGTGATGGATCTGCCCGGCAAAAAGAGCTAAGTGCCGGCAGACAAAAAGGGCCTTTGTAGTCCTCCGGTGGCCCACGAGCATGACAAGCAGATCAGTCAGCCAGTGGAGGAGGGCTCCCCATTAGGCCCGAGACACGGATTGATGAGAAGGAAAAAGGAAACGCTCACACACTCCCAGCCCTGGGCAGTCCCGCTTTCAAAGGCCACACAAAATGCCTCCTTCGGAGGGGGAGGGAAAAGATCAGCCGGGGGGGGGGGCTGCCAAAATGCCACCCGACCCGACCCTCAGCCTGGGGTGGGCAGCAGGACCGCATTTTGCCATAATTGATTCTTTTGTCATCCATGTATTTATTTGAGATGGTTAGAAATGTGATTCTGAGAAGGGCCACAGGCTTCCCACAAAGGGATCCCTGCACAGGGGGGGGCCCTCTGCCAGCCCTGGGATCCTGTGACTTCCCCAGCTTGAGGGGCCCCAGAGGCCACTTTCTCCTGCCCCCTTCACAACAGACAAGAAACAGGAGAAACAACAAGGGGTGGTCTGCGGGGCTGCCCATTTCTTGGAGGGGCTTGTCTGGAGAGAGGGAGTCTGGGAGGGAAAGAGAAATGCTTGGTAATTAAGGAAGTTGCCTTTAGAAAGGGGGGAGGCGGCCTGTACTCAGATAAACAAAGTAGTACCAAGGGGAGCCCTTCAGAAACAGCCCGGCACGCTTGTTTCCCTCTCCCTTTTCCTTTTTCCTCCTGCAGGCCTGCCAGCCCCCCAAGGCCAGCAAACTCTCTCTATTGCCTCTACCTTTCCTTGGCAAGCCAATACACAACTTGTATAATTAGTAAACAGTGGGTAAATAAGCACCTATTAAACATCTGCTGTGTGCCAGGCGCTGTACAAAGTGCTTTACAAATCATTTCACCAAAAAACACTTCATTTGATCCTCACCCCAATCCTGAGAGGTAGGTCCTTTTTTATCCCCATTTTACAGGTGAGCAAGCAGAGGCCACAGAAGTGGAATGACGTGCCCAGGGCGAGCCAGCTGGTGTCAGAGTAGCCGGTTCCAGGCCTGGCATTCTCTCTGCTGTGTTCCAAGCTGAAGAACCCTGAATAAAGATGGACCACTGAAGAATGCAGGAATGAATGAATGCAGGCTGAAATCCTGAGCCGGGCAGAAGGAGAGAATGCTGGCCTGGATGTCAGAAGGCCGGGGTTCAATCCCGGTTCTGCCCATCTTGCTACTCCTCCCGCCTGGGCCAGGCTGGGCCGGCACACACAGGGCTCTAATCCCTGGAGCCGCCAAGGCCCCGGTCTCAAAGGTTGCTTCCGGGGCTCAGTTCTGTGTCGGGGGTCTGCTGACATTACTGGCTCCTTGATCTCGGTGGCCAGAGCCCTGCATCCGACTGGATCCTGAAAGCCATCAGGCTTGGCCCTCGGTCCCAGGCCAGCCACCCGGCCCTGCTGCTCACAGTCCAGGAAGCCACTGCAGCACCAACTGGCCTTGGGGCAGTCCGGGGAAGAAGGCTCGGGACGTGTCACTTCAAAGTCCACAAACTCGTGGTGAGTGAGGAACTGCAGCCCCAGCCCTGCATCTTATGGAC
Organism: Myrmecobius fasciatus; assembly: GCA_023553655.1. Taxonomy (NCBI): domain Eukaryota; kingdom Metazoa; phylum Chordata; class Mammalia; order Dasyuromorphia; family Myrmecobiidae; genus Myrmecobius; species Myrmecobius fasciatus. The sequence goes on along the minus strand of JAJPUD010009162.1, from coordinate 30,345 downwards.
ACCCAGCTCTCATGACCTGGGCACAGAGGCCCTGCAGGCACACAGGTGCCAATAGACCCAGGAAGAGGTAAGGAAGTCATGGTACCTGACCATCAGGAGATACTGCCCCAGAAGAACAACGCATTAAAAGAATTCAGGAAAACCTGCAAGACTTGCATGCACTGACACAGAGTGAAGCCAGCAGAAGTAGACACCGTAAGGAGATTGGATGATAAGAAAACAAGCCACGCAGGTGGGGGACTATGGGTGCAGATCACGGCATACTCTCAGTTCTGCTGAACTGCGACCTTCCTCTTTTTTCCCCTTTGTTATAATGAATGGCTCTCTAAGGGGAGGAGGAGAAAGGATATGCTGCATATGGAAGATAATGAGCACTGGGGCCAAAGAGACGTGCCCGGGGCCAACCGGTCACTCAGAATCAGAAACAAGCCCTGAAATGCAGGTCTTCCCCACTCCGGGCTCATTATGTGGCCTCCATGGCGCCGGCTCTTGGCACAAAGGGCTTGTGGTGAGGCAGGGAGGTTCTGGACTTGCTGAGGCCCACCTCCTTGGCAAGGTAACCTCAAGACTCACTCCAAAATGCTTGTAACACACACTGCAATCCCATAAGGCCACACAGGCAAGGCAGGGAAACTCCTGGTCCTCCAGCTCCAAATCTAATGTCATGGGGGTGAGGGTGTTAAAGGAAGCTCAACCCAACCAACCAAACACCTCCTGTGTACACTTGGAGCTACAGACCCCCCAAAAAGGAAGCCCCCCAAAAGAAGAGCTGAAAAGACAGCCCCCCATCCTCCTTGATAGGAGTGCAACACTGAGAAGGCACTCGGGCAGCGCTTTTTCTTCTGCCTTCTTCCTCTTTGGCTTCCCTCTAACCTTCCTTAGAGGCGACTTCTTTCTGGGAAGCAGAGGGAGAAGATCAGGCCAGGCCAGTGTTTTAGACCAGGTGGTCACAGCGTCGAGGGCCTCTCGCGCCCCACCCTCTCGGGCCTCCAGGCCCACTCAGAGGGCCTGCCTCCAGCACCAGCAGGCCTGGAGGAGCTCCGGGCCCAGGGCACCCAGTGCGGGTTGGGGAGTCTTTCTTAAGAGGAAACGGGCCTTCGAGGGGTGCTGTCGGGAGGTGTCCAGTGGGCGACTCCCCGGCCTGCTCATCGGGAGAGCACACTGTGCGGGGCGGGCGGGCAGGCGGGGACAGGCAGCTGGCTCTCATGCCAATGGAAAACTCTTTCCTCCAGGCAGGGCCTCAGACCTGCACGGACTTGTGGGGGGAAGGAAGGACGGGAACAGGGCTCCCACCCCAGCCTGACAACTCCCAGCTCTCCCTCGGTGGGAAGAATGAACAAATAACCACCGTGCCGGGAACTCTGGGAAACTGAAGGCCTTTTGTTCAGGACGCCGGCACAGGGAGCTCAGAGGTCCCTCGGGGGCCCCATCGTCCAGGCCCCCCCGTGTCTGAGAAGAGGAAACTCAAGGGGCCACGTGGGGAGATGGGCTGAGCCGGGGCTCGTTCCAGACCTAGGGCTCTTTCCACCAACACCCCCCCCTTCCTTTCACTTTCTGCCCTGTCCTGCGTGGGCAGGAAAGAGGGAGAGTGGGTGGGAGATGGGGGAAGAAAGAGAAGGGAAGGAGGGAAAGAAGGGGAAAAGAGAGCAGGGGAGAAAGAGGGCTGGTCAAGGACTTCCCAAGTGCTGGGAGCCCTGACATTCGAATGGGGCAGAGGCCAAGCGAAGGCACTGGCTCTGGGAGGCAAGCTAAGCAGAGAAAATGCCATCCAGCGGGCAGCCGCCTCCTGCCCATTCCCAGAACGGGGTTGGGGGGCTCCCTGTACCTCGGGGGGCAGTGCGGCTCCAGGGCCAGGCTCTGCCCGGGAGAGGCCCTTCCAGCCGTCCCTCAGCAGCACAGAGCCAGGCCGAGCCAAGCGTGAGCCGGAAGGTGCTTCCGAGCCACCATTACCGGGAGACCGCAGCCGGACACTCGCCCTTCAGAGCTCTTCCTCAGTGGGCCAGGAGGGCCAGCTTCTCCAGGGGTGACACCTGAGGATGCCCACAGGGAATGAGCCCCCCTCCCCGGCCTGAGAACATGGCCAGGTCTGACTTAGTCATCTCTTTCAAGGCCAGCATACAGAAGGTCAAGAAGGGGGAGGGGGCAGAAAGAGCCCAGTAACAAGGGATGCGGTATTAGGGGAGTCACTTAGTGCCACAGCCCCTCCCCCCATGGCCGACCCAATGTCCCCCCAAATAAAATCAGTGTTAGAGAAGGCGGCCTCCAGGGTCCCTCCTGGCTCCAATGAACTAGGCCTCTAAAGGGGCCTCAGGAAGGGAGGAGGGTTGGCCCACCCAGATCCAGGGCCACAGCCATTGGCCCCGGGACCCCTGGTCTTCCTCTCTGCTGATGCTCCACCCCCACTGCTAAGGGGAATGAGTCAGTGACTCCCATGACACTGCAGCCCTCGGGACGTCCATCCCAGCCCCCCCAGACAGAGACCATCTTTCCGTGGGAGCTCCGGCTCGTCTCTGCGGCCTCCAGCCCCCAAACCATCTGAAAGAAGGGGCCTCCGACTCTCGGCCTCCCCCCAGCCGACCGGAGGAAGTGGGGGCTCGGGTACTGCCCCCCCACCCGCTTCTCTGACAAAGCCAAGCTCAGGCCAGGCTGGGAATTGCTCCGGAATTTGGGGAGAGCGGGGGCTGCTCTCCTTGGGAGCGCAGACCGGCCCGCACCGAGACCCGAGGCAATCACAGGAGGCCCCAGTCTCCTCAGCGGTAAAATGCAGTGGCCTCCGAGGTCCTGTCCCTCGCAGCTCTGTGACCCAACCACTGGTCACTGAGGAATGAGGTCAGAAGGGACGGCAGAGGCAGAGAGATGAAGTCCCCGGGCCCACAAAGAGAGACTGGTACAATTTCGGCCGGGGCCGCTCTCCCCCCACAGACCAAACCATGAAGACGGTGTCCCCAGAGTCCTGGTGCCGCTTGGAGTGACAAGCTGGGCCATCACAGGCCACAGCAAGAATGCTGGATGGGGGGGGGCAGCTAGGTGGCGCAGTGGTTAGAGCACCAGCCCTGAAGTCAGGAAGACCTGAGTTCAAATCTGGTCTCAGACACTTCCTAGCTGTGTGACCCTGAGCAAGTCACTTAACCCCAATAGCCTCAGCAAAAAGCAAAAAAAAAAAAAAAAAAAAAAGAAAAAAGAAAAAGAATGCTGGATGGGGAACTGAGGGGCCCAGGTCCCCACCACCTCCAGAAAGTCTCAGGGCCCATCCCCCTCCATGTGCCAGGAGACCCTCAAGCAAGGTGGAAGAGGCCAGGCCCGGCTTAGCTCACCAAGTCACAGAGCAAGGCCTCAGAAGTGCTTCAGTCTAGTCTGTGCTGACACAAGAGCTCCCAAAGGGAAAAGCACCACCTCCCTGAAAGCCGCCCGGTCACTGGGGGACAGCCTGGGGGCTTTCTCCTAGCACCCCAGCCTAAACTGCCCCTTTATGCCTGCCAGCTCTTGTTTCGGGGTCTGCCCTTGGAGGCCAGGGCCTGGCACACAGCAAGAAATGCTGAATAAAAGCTCAGTGACTAACTCTTCCCATCCCCCCAAACACACACTCCCTTCCTCCCTCCCCAGGGCCATTTTTGTCCAAGCTAAACTTTCCTGTCTCCTTCAATGGGATCCTCCTCTTGCCCTCCCCCCAGCAACCCCCACCTGGACATTCCCTGGTGTTGCAGGAGATGGAGGTCTCAGCCTAGAGTGAGGAAAGATCTGAGTTCAAATACAGCTTTAGGCACTCAGAAGCTTTGTGACGTGAGGCAAGCCATGCTGTGCTACCCGTGTGCCTCAGTTTCCTCCACTGTAAAATGCACACATTCCTAGAACTTACCTTAGTTACTGCAAGGACACTGAGTATCAAAGGAGATAATATCTGTAAATCATTTAGCAGTGCCCAGCATACAGTAGGTACTTAATAAATGCCTGTGCTCTCCCCTTCCTAGATCCCTCTAATTGCAACAGACTGGGGAAGGAAAGAGCCATCTACATCCAGAGAGAGAACTGCGGACACTGAATGTGGATCCCAGCACAGGACTTTCACCTGCTGTTTCCTTGGTTTTTTCTTGTGTTTTTTCTTCCTCTCCCTTTTTGATCTGATTTTTCTTGCCACTTGATGAATATAGAAACGTGTTTAGAAGAACTGCACGAGTTTGACGGATACTGGATTACGTGCCGTCTTGGGGAGGGGCTGAGGGGAGAGGAGGGAGAAAAAGGCTTTGCAAAGGTGAACGTAGCACGCTATCTTTGCATGTCGCTGGAATATAAAAAGCTATAAAAAGAGGAGAGAACCAGGGGATAGGATGTCTGCTGCCATCCTGAATGAAGGAAGCTAAAAATATACGTGGCTCTCCGGTAACCCCACCGAGTCACTGAGTGCTAAACCTCCGGAGCTTTCTGGACAAAGTGCCCCCCCCCGCTTGTCTCTGGGAAGCTGGGTTTTCGGACCCCCAGGTTCCACACTGACCCATATCAAGTTGCACCCTATTGCACTGAGGCCCTGGGTTCGGTCTGGCTGGCACTGCCCTTCTGATCTCTCTTTCAGACCTCTGGGGCCCCAGGCACACGGCTGCACACACACACTGGCCAAACTTCTCACCAGGAGGGCACAGAGAAGCTGGAGGGCAATGCCCTCCTGGCATTAAGAGCCCCCCCCCCCAGCTCCGAGAGGTTTCCAACAGCAGGACTGCTGAATGCTGCGGGGCTGGGAGAAGGTGGGAGCAGCAGCAGGGCGAGGGGAGAAGCCAGTCCGGCTGGCTGGGGATAACAGAAATAACCTGAGGCCCCTGCAAGGACTCCTGGGAAATGGGGGGAGTGGGGGGCCGCAGAGCAGCTCCCTTCCGTCTGAGTACTGCCCAAGGAAACTGGGGCTCCCCATGGAGCTGCTGGAGGCAGCTAGCAATAACAATGACGTCACTCTTCCAAGTTCAGGGATTCACTGATCAGTCAGCAAGCATGCATTAAGTGCCTACTGTGTGCACAGACTAAACTAGGAGCTCTGGACCCAAAACCAAAGCAGGAAACCACCTTTCTCGAACCAGCGAGGAGGCCAAGGAGGTCCAGAATGGTCCAGTTCCAAATCCAAAGGTCCTTCCCAACTCCAGGGCACCCACAGGCACTGCTGGGTGTGCAGGCCTGCCATTACTAAGCCTAAGAGAGGGCGTTTCCAGCCCATCCTGGGGCCCGCACGATCCACTCTGAGCCGAACCACCTCGGGGCCTGTGCCAGAGACGGGCGCTACGTTCCCACTGCATTAAAACTGGACAAGCTGTTCCCAGGAAAGAGCTGCGAAAGGAGCGCCCCCTTCTTGGCAGGGGCCTGCGCGCTTGTGTTGGGGTTCCTTAGTTCTGCCCAGCTCCTCGTTTTCCTCATGCTTTCTTACCAAGGGCAGAGGTCTGGGAAAGCAGGGACAAAGGAGGCACCGGGGACCGAAGTCAAGAGAAAACAAAAGCTACCCCAGATAGGAAAGTACTGCCAGCCGGAGCCCCAGCTGCCCCCCACGGAGGCCAGGGAAGCCTGCAGCCGGCCTGGGGGGGCCGGTCTTCTGGCCGCCCCCTCCTCTGGCCCGTCCTGCCCAGGCCGGGAGCTCCCGAGCAGCCTCACCAGCACCTGCGCTCCTCTCCTTCCAAATCCCTCACCCGCCCGTCCCATCTGCTGGACTGCACAAAAACTGCTAAGATTTTAAAACCGCACCTTTGCCGGGTCCCCACTGACGGCACGAGCCCTGGCACGCTCCTGAGTCCCCCACGTCCCCCTTCCAACCGCGTGCTCAGTCCCGGACTCTGCAGACCCCCCCCCCGAGTGCCCTCAGCTCCTGGGGCGAGCGAGCCTCCTGCACTCCCTGAGCCACCTCCAAGTACCCACAACACACGTGTGCACCCACCAGTGCACATATGCACGTGCATGCACACGCATACACACATACACACACACACACACATGCACCCAGAGTCACACACAATCTCTGGACACGGCCTGCGAGAGTATCAGCCCTCTTTCACTACATTCCCCATGGGCCCTGGGAGCGCCTTGGGGCCCAGGGATTTGGAGCTGAAGATGCGAGTTCAAATCCTACCTAGATCCCCACTAGCTGGCCATGCCATGGACAAACAGGGAGCTCAGTGTTCCATCTGTGAAATGGGCCCATATTCCAGGGGGAGTGTCACACACACCTTTAAATGCCGGTGCCGCGTCACTAAGTTTTGCTGACCGGCTTTTTCTCTTGTCTGACTTTTTTTATTTTTGTTAAGAGGTTGGTGTGCCAGGTCAGGAAAATGGGAGCAAGAAATCCAGAAGGAAAGAGATGGAAAAACAACAGTGGCTAAAGCACCAGGCCTGGAGCCTGGAGGTTCTGAGTTCAAATCCAGCCTTAGACATCAACCAGCTGTGTGACCCTAGGTAAGTCACTCCAACTGCTTCTATAAACACCCCCCAAAGAGGTAAGGAGAGGTGGAGGACTTGGGAAAAGGCAGCAAGCCTGGGAGCTGTGTCCTAAAGGATTCCAAGGGACAGAGACAGGAAGGGAGGGCATTCCTAGCACAGAGGGCAGCCTGGGCAAAGAGCCGGAGGCAGGAGAGGTGGTGGGCAGGACTCCTACACGGGAGGCTGAGCAGGGGGAGGCTGTCCTGAAGGGCATGGGAGGGAGCCTCCAGTCTAGGCTCAGTTCTCCCCTCTGGACAATGGGGAGAAACACCCTGACCTCTGGAGACTGGGCTGAGACGTGCCTGATAAAAGCCCTTTGCCAGGCCCCCTGCCAACAATGAAGGGCAGCATGTGCCCACCCAGCCAGACTGTGCCCAATGCCCAGATGCCCCCTTCTCTCCCCTCCCCCATCTCCTCCATCCCGAGCCTGCCCCTGCCAGGCAGAACATCCCTAACTCCTTCTACCAGACTGCCCAGGAGAAGGCCGAGGGTGCGCGGGGGACTGCAGATGCCAGCAGCCTTGCCCTCCATGCCACCCGAAGAACGCCATTTTGGGGTGAAATGAAGGCCGAAGACACAGGACACCCAGAAGAGCTCACTCAGAAACAGGACAAAAATTACACAGCTCAGCCCTGACAGGAGACAAGGGACCCTTCTCCTTTCATCAGAAACGGGCCCCAGAATGGAGCAGGCTCGAGTACTCCCTGAGGAGCCTTTCTGGAAGCCCCTGGATTTTTATGTGCCCTCAAAGCACCAATAAATCCCTTTCCCCGACAATGGCCTCAGACTCCCAGACAACTGATCCAAGTTGGGGAAGGGGCGTGGCGCCAATTAGCTCATTTTACAGAGGAGTAAACTGAGGCTGGGGGAATGGGAATCACTGAGGTTCTTGAAGCAGCAGAGCAGGGACCCAGGCCCGTGTCTGCTCCCTTTCCCCAGGGTCCGTCCGGCCCAAGCCAAACCTCCAACCCACTGGGGAGGAGGAGCCCGCCGTCTCCCAGAGGAAGCCCTCTCCCCGGGGCTCTGGTCTGTCTGGCCAGAATTCTGTTTTGTGAGGGTCAGCTCGGCTTCTGGGCCACAAGCGACTCTGCCTGACGGTCTGTCTGTTAAGCTCTTGAAAAGGAAAGACTACCAGCTTCCAATTAACCACGTTTTAGTGTGTGTTTCTTTTAAAGGAGGGCAAGCCTCGCATCTCTGCGTGTCCATCTTACATCACCCCAAGAGCTCTTGGACAAGTCATCTTACCCTGCTCCTGGGACCCTTCTCCCCCTCAGACTCAGTTTCTTCCTCTGTAAAATGATCGAGTTAGTCCTGAGAGCCGGAGGTCCCTCTGGGTCTACAGAGAGGGTCCTTGAAACACTAGCGCACGCACACACACACACACTCTCTCTCTCTCTCTCTCTCACGCCCCCCACTCCCCGTGCCCTCAGCCCCCTCACACGACACCATCTGGGGGCCATCTCCAAACCTGGAGCGCCGAGTCCTGCAGATTCCTCCGAGAGCCTCCCAGCTCCAGGAGCGAGTGGGGGACTCTGCGCCCCGCCCATACCTCATCCCCCCTCGAGCCCCCCCAGCCCGGCCTCCAAAGCCACAAGGCCTAGGCCAGGTCCTAGAAGCACCCGGCCCAACAGCCCGTTTCCTGACCTTGACGAGCAGCCCGTTTCACATGATTTCCCCAGTACCTTGCAGGCAGCCGCCAGCCTGCCGTTAGTCCTATCTGTGGCCACAGGCCTCTTCCTTCCCTGGTTCTCCCAACGGCCTGGGAGGAAGCCCAGGCAGAAAGGCAAGGGTGGGGGGCTTCAGACCTCTGGGACCCACCCCCCGACTCCACAGGATGGTGGGCCCTGGGGGCAACGAGGGCCCCTCCTCAGGAGTGATGTCGCCCCCAAGGTCCCAAGAGACATGTTGGGAGCGCGGAGCTGGAAACGCTTCCCTGCGTCTGGGCCCGGGAGCCGAACTCCAGATGTGGAACAGCTAAGTCAGCAAGCTCATCGCTGCGCCCCGACCCTGAGGGGGAGCAGTCACCCCCAGGGTCCCAAGTAAAACCAAGCACCCCTTCTGCTAGAACCGTGACCCAGAAGCCCCCCTTTAGCAACTGCTGCTCCAACCCAGACCCTTCTGCAAAGCAAGAAGGCAGCTTCTTTGATCTGCAAGAAGACCCAAATTCAAATCCTGCCTCCGGCCTCACCAGCTGGGTGACCCCCGCAAGGCCCCGTTTACAGTATCTCTCCACTTGTAAAACCCCATTTGGGGTTTGCCTGGCAGAGAACCTGGAGTGCTTGGCCGTTTCCTTCTCCAGCTCATTTTACAGATGGGGAAACCGAGGCCCTCACACTCACACCCCCACTCCCCGTGCCCTCAGCCCAGGGCCACCCAGCTAGCCAGTGTCTGGGGCAGGATCTGGATTCAGGTCTTCCTGACTCCCGGCTGGGCACCCTCAGGCTTCCTTGCCCACTTGTGGCCCTCTAAGTCTGCAAAGCCCTTTGCAAACAGTCTCTCTCCTGATCCTCAAACCAGCCCGGGAGGCAGGCGCTGCTCTGATTCCCACTTTACAGACCTGGAAACCGAGGCAGACAGAGGGGCCCAGGGCCTCCCGGGTAAAAGTGGAGCTTCCGGCCCGTGTCCCCATGGCCCCCGCTGGCTCTCCACAGGGCAGGGTAGCCCTGGCCATCCCTGAATGGGAGGTTTTTTGTAACACAAGGAATCCAGGGGCCAGGTCACACACAGGATCCCGGAGCCCCTTCCCACGCCCCAGCTCCTGCCCTCAGAACAGCACAAGCCCCGAAGCCCCCCTGCCCAACATCCCCCCACCCAGTCTGAGTCCAAGACATGAGAAAAGTAAACCCCCAAAACAGACTGCCCCCAGTGCCAGGACTGGGAAAGAAAGAAGGCAGCCCCCTGCCAGGACCCAGTGAGACAATCTATGGAATAGAGTGCCTGGCACCCTGCCTGGCACACAGCAAGGGCCTAGTCAGGGCCGGCTTCCTCCTCTCCCTCCCTCACAGGAGCGAACAGCCCTAGCAAAGGTGGCCAGACCCAGGAGCCGTGGGAGTCCTCCGAGCCCAGGCCTTTCAATGGCAATGCAAGAGCCGGCCCCGTGGGACCCAGACGGGACAGCCCTGAGACGAGGGGCTGGCGCAAGGTGGGGTCAGCGAGAACCCGAGATCCTGAGCCGCGGGGGAGCCAGGTGCCGGGGGCAACTCTGGGCCAGTGGCTCCAGGGCCCCCTCCCAAACCGGCCCGACACACCCTGAGGTCAGTGGCCGAAGCCCCTGGCCCGTTCCCATCAGCTCTAGATCTGACTGAAGGAGCAAACAGCCGAGGTCGGGCAGTCAGCGGCCCGCTCAGCCGGCCAGCCCCTCACTGATGAGCTCCCAGGCACTTCCTTCAGAACTGCGGGCAGCGCCTCCCTTCCCAAGCTTTCCTGGCCTTCTCTTCAGGGCAAAGCCTCCACCCATCCACAGCTGCAACGCCCCCCTTTCTCCTTCCTCTCCCAGGCTACCCCCCCCATCCTGAGGCTGCCCCTTCCCAGGCTGCCCCCCATGCCGGCAGGGAAAGGGTAGGACTGACTCCATGGCCTCTAAGGTCCTTTCCCCCTCTAGATCTACGATTGTGGCTGTGACTTCAGCAGAGAGAGGGGGGCAGGTGCCGAGACCCCTACCAGCTTCGCTCTCAGAATGCAGGAAGCAGCTGGAGCTGTGGCTCTTTGTGCCAGGGATGTGCAAGTAGCGCCAAGAGGGAGCCAACCAAGGGAAGCTTGCCCAGGAAGACGAGACCCCTGGGAAATTCCCCAAATCCCAGCAGAAAGCTGGGGCCTCCCAGGAAGCGGGGTGGGTGGCGGGGGGGCCTCGGCCAGACTCACCTTCTGGGCTGCAGGGGGCCATAAATCCAGAGGCGAAGGAGATGGATTTTAAGATCATAGTAATAGCAACTCCCTTACAATATGGCGAGCGCTTTAAAAATACCGGATCCTCCCAACCATCCTCGAAGGCCGGCGCTATCATCCTCCTTAATGTGCAGCTGAGGAAACTGAGGGCTGACAGAGGGAACTGACAGAAGTTGCCTATGGATCTGAGCAAGGATCTGAGGCAGGATTTGAACTCGGGTCTCCACCATGTGGCCAAGATGACTGAATCCAACCCCCAACAAGGGCCGGAACTGAACCAGGGCCCTCCCCCGGCACCAAATCTGAATTTCACTTTGCTGCTTCAGAAACCCCAAAGCAGAGGGCGGGCCTCCTGCTGGGAGCCTGGGCTGCCGGGCTTCAATCGGCCCCCTGCAGCATCTCCTGGAGACAAAAGCACCCGCTCCAGAAAGTCACATTGTCCCTAATCATATGCAAGGACTGGCCTGACTCTGCCGGTAATGGAGCTTTTCACGCTGGCTGAGCAGTAATGCTGGCAAGCCGCTGCCCCACGGGGATAGTGTATCTTCCTCACCGCATTACCCCAATCAGCAAGATCCCGGAGCAGCCCCAGACAGCACGGCCATCCGTTTAGAATCCATCAGGGCGCTTTACGCTTGCCTCTGAAGTGACAGCTCGGGCGCCGAGCTCCGCGCCTGCCCCTCCCCGCCCCGCTTCTCCTTGAAGCCCCGGGAAGCAATCCTGGAGGGTTCACCAAGGTTCTTGCTTCCACAGCACTCAGCGGGAGGAAAAAATGGCTCTGTTCAGAAAGGGCACGGAACCGGGGAAGAAAGCCTGCAGTCATCCCCATCTTGCTCCTCCTCCTCCTCCTCCTCCTCCTCCTCTCCCTTCCTGGCCCCTGAAGCCACACGCGCCTCTCCCCGCTCTCTGGGCCCTCCCCGGGCCTTCCAAGTCTCATGACGTCTAGTCCCATCAGAGCGTGCTACGAGCCTCCCACCCGCACCCCTGCCCCTGCGCCTGTGCAGAGGGGTCACAGGATGGCAGAACAGAGAGCTGCACGAGGAGCCTCTGGCACAGAGTCCGGCTGACTTACCGGCAGGAAGGTCTGGTCCTGCGGGAGGAAGTGACTTATCCAAGGTCACCCAGGGAATAAAATGGCAGAGCTGAAAACAGCCACAGACGAGGGAGCTGGAGGAGCTGATTGTAGAGGCCGCGCAGTAGTGGGCGTCCCCCGTGTAAGGGCCTGGACACCGCTCCTTGGCCTCTGAAAGCGACCTTTGCTTCAGGCCCACAAGGCCCTCTGAGGCCCTTTTCACTCCCAGTCCCACAGGGGTAAGGGCCTGGCACCCAGACACCGTGGCAGTAAAACTGGGGGAGAAGGGGGTGTACAGATGGCTGTCAGCAGCCCTGCCGCCTAGGCCAGGGTGAGGAACAGAGGGCTCCCTCCTGGGAAGGGATGAGGGGGGAAAGTAGCTCTGTAATGCCCACTGTGTGCCAGGAGCCACACCAAGCCCTCCTTACAAGCTGTATCCCCCTTTAAGGCTCACCACAATCCAAGGACGTGGGGACTGTTCTTAACCCCATTTTACAGCTGAAGAAACTGAGACAAACAGGGCTCTTACCGGGCTGAGCCACACCTGCACTCAGATCTGCCCAGCTCCAGGCACTGTCCTCTGCACCAGGGAGAAAAGACAAACTCCTGCTTTGGGGACAAAGCTCTGCCCACCCGGCCACTGGTCGGGCGTGACCTTGGGCCCTGTTTCCCTTTAAAATAAATGGGCCTAGGCTGGCTGACCACCAACCCCCCCCTCCAGACCCAGCTCCATTATGGCAGGGAGGCTGGCACGGCTTCACCCCCACCAGCCTGGCACCCTCCAAGCCAGACGAGCCAGATCCCCTCGGCATGCCTGTCCCCCGGCCCAGGTCTGAGACAGAACGCCAGCCTCGGCGCAGTAACCACAGGCGGCTCCTTTTCCCCTGCCACAGTGAGCTCTCAGCAGGAGTCCGAGGGAAAGAAAGCTGTCTGCCCGGACGCCTGGTGCCCAGCCTTGAGGTTCGGGGAGACAATCAGCCTGGGGCAGCTCCCTGTGGCCTGGAGACCAAGATACCCACAGGGCTCGGCCCTCCATGTGGCCCAGAGCCAGCACTCCCTCTGCCCCCTGCCACCGGCCCCCGCCTCTGGCAGGCAGATTGCCCGGGGTCCCCCACCATGATTTGCTCTCATGGAAGCTTGCCTGCTCCTCCATGTCTCCTCAGGTTCCTTCCTCCCTCACTTGCATCACGGGGGGCAGGCCTCTCACGCCCCACTCCTGGGACAGACCCAGCCATCCTCCCTGTGAAGCTGTCTAAGGGATCTTCCTGCAGCCTAGCGCTGACCACACTACTCTGCTGCTCCAGGAGCTTCAATAGCTCCCTATCACTTCCCAACAGAAAAGCCTCTCTCTGGAATACAAAGCCCCTCATAACCCAGACCCCTCCCCCCATATGTTCTTGTACCTTGTAGATGTGAACTGCAATGCAACAAGCATTTATTAGGCACCTATTATATATTAAGGCTGGAACAATCACACATACAAAAAGATCTGGGAACCATCCCCTGGGAGAGAAACACCTGAGGGTGTAGAGGAAGCCCCTGACCCATCTTCTTTTTTCTTTTTTTGCTGGGGCAATTAAGGTTATGTGACTTGTTGCCACACAGCTAGGACATGTTAAGCGTCTAAGGCCTGATTTGAACCCAGAGCCTGCACTCTCCTGGGACTCACATGCAAGTTCTGCATTAAATGGCTCCAATGTAATCCTCTCAGGAGTTCTCCTGGAGCCCCAGCTCGGCACTGGCAGGGGCTGCTGCTCAGGACCCAGCCAGGCAGGGGCAGCAGGCCCGCCCATGGTTATTTATAGCCTAAGTCAGCCAAGGACACAGCCATCGGTCCTTGCCCATAAGTCCTGCCGGGGCCAGGGGACCTTCAGGCCTAGTCCGGAGCGTGACCAGGAGAAGACAAAGGCGGGCAATATGAGACAGCCCTCAAGGGACTGGCAGATGGGGAGAGGCGTCTGCCCAGTCAGCTGTGAAATCCTACGCCCCGGCCCTAACGGGGAGAGCGTGGCCCACGGAAGGGGAGCTGCCTCTGGGGGCCGGCAGGCCTGTCTGGGTGGCCCTGACCCGTCCCACGGGGCCCCTGGGGCCTCGTCCAGCGCCAGACTTATGATCCTGTGACTGCAGCTGGGAGACCCGTGCCTAGATTAGGGGCAGATTATGGATTTAAAGCTGGAAGGCCGCTGGAAACCAGCCATGCTAAGTTAAAGGTTTCCTCCCCAGTCCCATGGGCAGCAAGGGGAGAGGGAAGATTCGAACCCGAACCCCCATTCCAAATTCAGCAGCTGTTTTTCACTGCCATGCTGCCCTCCTAACTGTGGCTCCATAGGCAAGCGTCTCAGCTTGGGGACAAGGAGGCCTTGGTAGGCCCCCCCTTCCTTCAGGGCCCCATCTCCAGGACCAGCAGCACCCAGCACTGTGGTGAGTACCTTAGGAGGAAAATCCAAGCTCAGCAGGGTCAAAATTAGAAAGGAGGAGGTTGGAACCCAGTGGAGGTCCTTAGCCTGGGGTCCACAAAGTCGGCTTTAAACACACACACACACACACACACACACACACACACACACACACACACA
>JAJPUD010009161.1:62853-78369 GCA_023553655.1 Myrmecobius fasciatus | reverse complement strand
TTTGGTATTTAATTGAGGGTTTTTAATTTGTTCTTTTTTTAGTTTTTTAAATAATAAACCCAATTAGTTGATGTTTTCTTTCTCTATTTTATGCAAGTAAGCATCTAGAGATATAAAATTGCCCCTTATAACCGCTTTGGCCATATCCCACAAATTTTGGTATGTTGTCTCCTTATTGTCATTCTCCTGGATGAAATTATTGATTGTGTCTATGGTTTGCTCTTTCACCCATTCATTCTTCAGGATTAGATTATTTAATTTCCAATTAACTTTTGGTTTATTTTCTCCTGGCCTTATATTGCATGTGATTTTTATTGCATCATGATCATAATGCATTTACTATTTCTGCCTTTCTGCATTTGATTTTGAGGTTTTTATGCCCTAACACATGGTCAATTTTTGTATAGGTTCCATGGACTGCTGAGAAGAAAGTAAACTCCCTACTGTCTCCATTCAACTTTCTCCCTAAATCTATCATACCTAACTTTTCTAACAATTGGTTTATCTCCCTAGTTTCCTTCTTGTTTATTTTGTGGTTTGATTTATCTAATTCTGAGAGAGCAAGGTTGAGATCCCCCACTAGTATAGTTTGGCTGTCTATTTCCTCTTGCATCTCTCTTAATTTCTCCCCTAGGAATTTGGATGCTATTGCACTTAGTGCGTATATATTTAGTATAGATATTGCTACATTATCTATGGTACCCTTTAATAAAATATAGTTTCCTTCCTTATCTCTTTTGATTAGATCTATCTTAGCTTTTACTTGATCTGAGATAAGGATTGCTACCCCTGCTTTTTTTTGTTCACTGAAGCATAATAGGTTCTGCTCCAGCCTTTTACCTTCATCCTATATGTGTCACTATGTTTTAGATGTGTTTCTTGTAGACAACATATTGTGGGATTCTGATTTTTAATCCAATCTGCTATCCGCTTCCGCTTTATGGGAGAGTTCATCCCATTCACATTCACAGTTAGAATAACTAATTCTTTATTTCCTGCCATCTTATTAACCCAAGTTATGTTTTCCCCTTTCCTTTCCCCTTTCTCCCTTCCCCCCTCCTCAGTAATTTGCTTTTGATGACCCCCTCCCCCAAACAATACTCCACCCTTTAGATCCCCTCCCCCTGTTTTTACTCCTTTCCCCTGATTCTTCTATTTTACCTTCTATTAGTTTATCCCTTTCTTTTCCTCCTTTCCCTCCCACTTCCCTCTAGCAACAGGCAAGTTTCTATGTGAAAATCAAGTGTCTGATATACACTTTTAGAGCCCAACCTGATGAGAGTAGGATTTATACAATGCTTATCTCCCTCCCCTCTTTCTCTCAATTATACTAGGTTTTCTTTGCCTCTTCAAGAGATTTTACCTTGTTTTTACCTCCTTTTTTTTTTAGATCTTATTTTACCACTTTTTCCCTCTTTTCCCCAGGATGACAACCTTTCCCCCTCTGGTTCTCTTTTTCATATTATCAAAGTAATATCTAGTTCATTTTACCCCCAAATTTTAAGTATCCCCCTAGTAGAAATAAAGTTCTCAAGACTCTTTTCCTTTTTACCTTTTTATGCATCTCTTGAGTTCTGTGTTTGGGTGTCGAATTTTTTTTTCAGATCCGGTCTTTTCATTAGAAATAGGTGAAATTCACCTATATCACTGAATGACCATCTTCTTCCCTGGAGGATAATGCTCATTCTAGCTGGATAGGTTATTCTTGGCTGTAATCCAAGTTCCTTTGCCCTTCAGAATATCTGGTTCCAGGCCCTTCGATCCTTCCGTGTGGAGGCTGACAGATCGTGTGTGATTCTAATTATTGATCCTTGGTATTTGAATTGTTTCTTTCTAGCTGCAAGCAGAATCTTTTCCTTGGTGCTATAGTCCTGAAATTTAGCCACGATATTCCTTGGGGTTTTAATTTTGGGGTCTCTTTCAGGAGGTGATCGGTGAATTCTTTCAATGGTGATTTTGCCCTTTGATTCTACAATCTCAGGGCAGTTTTCTTTCAGGATTTCCTGGAAGAAGGTGTTTAGATTCTTTTTTTCATCATGACTTTCAGGAAGTCCAATAATTCTTAGATTGTCTCTCCTAGATCTATTTTCCAAGTCAGTTGTTTTTCCTAGGAGATATTTCATATTTTCTTCTAATTTTTCATTTTTTTGTTTTTGTTTGACTGATTCTTGAAGTCTTATTGAGTCATTCACTTGCATTTGTTCAATTCTTATTTTTAAAGTGTTGTTTTCTTCAGTTACCTTTTTAAGCTCCTTTTGTAACTGGCCAATTTGTTCATTGCACTCTTTTTCCACTTCACTAATTTTACTTTTCAATAAATTGGTGTCTTTATCATATCTCTTTTGGAGGGCTTCTTGCACTGACTTCAGTTTATTTTCCCATTTATCCTCCAACTCTCTTTTGAGATTCTGTATGCAATCTTCCAGAAAGGCCTTTTGAAAAGGGGACCAGTGATGGTCCTTAATAACATCCTCTGAAGTTTTGTCTAAAGGAACCTCAGAATCTGGGGTCAGCCCTTCTCTGTCTCAATAAAAGCTGTCTATGGTGAGAGCTTTCTTTTGCTTCTTCATTTTTTTTAAAACAGCATGTATGTCTTTTTAAGGTTTGGAAAAAACCTCGGCTAAAGCTCCTTGCCCTGGGGCAATTTGTCGAATTAATTTAAGGTGCTGGGCCGGTGGGGGCTAGGACTAAGTCCGAATTACTCCTTAAAAAGGCAAGTCTGCCAGAACACCTGCCCCCAATCCGGGCAGAGTGTCCCGAGTGCCTCAGATAAACTCCAGCTGTTTGGAGTTTGGAGTTTGGCATTTTTGCCACAATGAGCTGAGCTGAGTCCCACCCTCACTTCCGGCCTACACCACTCTTTATCCCTCTGTCCGAGATAGACAAACCTGATGTGAAGTTATTCAGAGGTATCAGCAAGCAGTATCCAAGTATTTCTAAATTCGTTGACTTGAAGATCAGTTCAGAGGCTTATTTTATTGTTGGTTTGAGAGAAGATCGGAGGAGACACAGAGTCAGGTTTTCACTCCGCCATCTTGGCTCCGCCCCCCTTCGCAATTTTTCTTTACAGCAATAATTAATAGCTTTTTGGGGGGTTTATTTGGTCTTCTTGTTCTTCCAATTTTAAGATGCCTGTAATAGGGCTCATTAACAATCCCTCTAATTGCCAGCTCCCTCTGAAGGTTTTTGAAATTTTCAACTAGACTGTTTTGAAACAGTTTGGGAGACAATCTAGAATAGTGGATAAAGATCCAGCATTAAAATAAGAAAGTTCTGGATTAAAATTCTCACTTAGATTTCAAATTTCATGACTGTGTGCAATTAACTTAGCTTATCCATATTCTAGGCAACTTTCTAGGAACATATGTTGTAGAAAAAATGATGGCTTGAATTGGTAGAGTATCAGCACAGCCCAGAACATTAGTTGGGATTGATTCCCCAAGAAAAGTAATCCTTTAAGTAATCAAAGGCTCCACTGCCTGGGATTTTGCTCTTGAGGATGTATATCCCTATTTCTTATATACAAGAAGGATGTATTTCTTATGTATTTATTCAGCATAAGGGTTGATCATTGTTTATTTCTGAATCATTACAAGCTAAATTCCAGGTAAGATATTATACAAATTACTTGGAACAAACAGTAATTTTGTGTTATTAATATAGTTCATTCTGTAATCTCTGTCTTTCAAGGCCATTCACAATCTGGCTTCATCCTACATTTCTAGGTTTATTACATGTTATTCTCCTCACAGACTCTACAATCAAGAAAACTGGATTACTTCCTCTTCCTTACATGCAACATTCTGTCTCCCATTTCTGCATCCATAGGATCCAATACAAAGTCCTCTGTTTGACATTTAAAACCCTTTACAATCTGTTTCCAGTTTACCCCTTCCAAGCATATTACACTGCTCTCTTTAATGTATTCTCTTCCAACTCCCCAGTTTTGCAGATGAAAAAAAACAAGGCCATGGAATCAGTAGCAAGGGGCCTCAAAGACCATCTAATCCAATCCCCAAGATATGAAAACTGAGGCATGAGGAAGTTGGCCAGTCTCATATGAGAGAAATTAATTGACTTATCCAAAGTCTATAGTGAGTTAGTCATAAACATGAATCTTGACTCTCAGTCTAGTGCCTTCTTTCCCACAGTACACTATTTTATCACTAATTTTACCTCTGAAATAAGGGAAGGAAAATGTTGATCTCCATAGTCTGAGGATATGAAATTTCAAGACCATACTTGGAAATTAATTTGTTGTTAAGGACAACTAATAGACATCCCAATTGCTTCATTCCACTGATTTGTAAATAATGGAAGTGGATCTAAAGAAAGCCCCCACTAGACAGACTCTTTTGTGAATTTATAGAAGAGGGAGAACAATGGAGAAAAGTCTTAGAATGAATTGACATGGATGGTTCATGAATCATTGTGAGAGACCCCAAATTGCTAAAATCAGAAAACCATCAAAATATCTGGGTTCTGTTCTTCCCAAATGTCATTTGCTTTGGAGAATGGATCTGATCAAGTCCTCTTTCTGTCTTTGCTGCTCATCCCATATCCAGTACTTGATTTTGTAAACACGTTCAGTTCTTTGGAAATGAAAATGATATCTCATCATTATTTAAATCTTCTCAGAGATGCTGGCCTTCTGCAATGCCTTGGTAAGGTCAGTTGTTGAGATAGGAGATAGAAGTAATGTGTGTTTATATGTGTGTTTATGTGGAAGAACAAATTAACCTGCATGTGAAATTCCAGTGAAATTGACATGAAATTGAATTTCACGCCTTACAGTGAATCAGGGTTGTCCGCAAAATGAGATTAAGGGGAGTTTCTGATTTTATGGTTTAGTTGTTAATGTTTTTTTCTACTCTTATTTGTAACCGTGGTATGCTTTTTAATTTTTTTAGTTTTCTGTTCCATGATCATCTTTCTCATCATTGAATGCTCACAAAGAGTGAGGTTCCATATAGCAGAACAAAATCCGAGATTGAGCAAAATCATTCCTAAGATTCCTTTCTTCTCCAAAATTTTGTGAGCCTACACATTTTATCCTAAAGACATTGGGCCATTATCTTAAGAACTTAAGTACAAAATAAGCTGTTTATTCTTCTTTATGTACTTTTTTTATAAAATAATTGATATGGAACAAATGCTATTTCATTCTTTGTATCTGTATCTCCGTTGCCTAACACTGTACTTGATGTTTGATGTTTAGTCATTTCAGCCTTGCTTACTCTTTGTAATCCCTTTTTAAGGGGTTTTCTTGACAGAGATGCTGCAGTGATTTGCCATTTCCTCCTCCAGTTTATTTTAAAAATGAGGATACTGAGGCCAATAGGATTAAATTACTTTCTTAGGGTCACATAGCTAGTAAGTGTCTGACACTGGATTTGAACTCAGAAAGATTAATCTGATTCCACAGTGCCATCTAGCTGGCAGTGATTAATAAGTACTGATTTGACTAATTGATGATAAGAAATGAGGACATTCTAGAATTCATGTGGCTTGAATATTATTGTTGGGGCAAGTCTTTTGATGAGAAATGATGATCAGAGATTAGGAAAAATTAGAATTACAGAATATAGAATTTTGGAACTATATGTTTTTCACTTCAACCACGCATATTTTCTAGGTAAAGAAAAAGGTGCAGTTGTATTAAATGATTTATTGAAGGCTACACTGTTAGTAAAGTGGCAAGGCCAGGGCCATGACTGGAATAAACACATATGTGCTCACAAGACTGGGCACTAGATGTTGTTCCAGGATCTTTATTAAACTTGAACTAACTCATTTTGCCTGGTATCTGAATCAGACCCCAACTACACTTGTCCCTTAAACTCTATAATCCTCTGATATACTAGTTTGGTTTTTTTTGTTTGTTTGTTTTGTTTGTTTGTTTGTTTTTTGCTTTTTGCTGAGGCAATTGAGGTTAAGTGACTTGCCCAGGGTCACACAGCTAGAAAGTGTTAAGTGTCTGAGGCCAAATTTGAACTCAGGTCCTCCTGACTTCAGCGCTGGTGCTCTATCCACTGTGCCACCTAGCTTCCCCTGGTATAATAGTTTTCAAAGTGTTCTCTTCCAGGGACTCTTAAGGGACCCTTACACTCTTTCAGGTGATCCACAAAATCAAAACCATTTTCACAATAATTCTAAGAAATTTAATTTCAAATGTAGCAAATACCAGTCTTTATAACCCACAAAAACATACTGAATGGTCCTCAATCATTTTAAAAAGATATTTTAAGGGGCAGCTAGGTGGTGCAGTAGTTAGAGCACCAGCCCTGAATTTAGAAGGACCTGAATTCAAATCTGGTCTCAGACACTTAACACTTCCAGGCTGTGTGACCCTGGGCAAGTCACTTAACCCCAATTGCCTCAGCAAAAAGGAAAAAAATATATCTTAAGACTCAAAAGTTTGGAAACTACTGTTCTTGTAGAGACTCAATCAAATCCATAGTATAATCCCTAACAAGCCCCACTAAGGACCACAGCTCTGATTTCCTTAGATTATCCTCCTATTAAGGCATGAGGTCAAAAAAGAATCAGGAAACCTGCCAAAGATAATTACCTTCAACAACACATCTGTGGCTTAGAAACTAGAGCCTCCTTAGTTGCTTAAGTAGAGGTTAAAATAACTTTCTTGGTTTCCCACAACTATGTGTCTGTATTCTCAAAATCAGCTTCCTATGGTCAGGCTGGACAGTAAGTGATGCTCAATGAGCTGTCCTCCTTGGTGCCTGTGGGATATAGCAGGCTACTTGCTTCTCTGGCCACTTCTTCGAACTAAGAGATCTTTTTGCCAAGTATTGTAGCTCTAGAAAGCTGGTTCCTTATCAGCAAGTCCCAAGTCCTTTATTTCCTGTTTCTCTCTTCTTAATAATGTACTTTGTTTTTAATTTAGGTCATTCCCCTGTAACCATTTGATGTCCTGATATGACTTCCTCCTTTCTAGCATTCTCTCATGTAGTCACCTGCCAAAGTCCAGATTTATCAATTGTGAGGTTCTGCTGCTCTGGGCTATCCTTGGATTGGAGTTAAAAGAGAAATGGTAGTAGTGGAAATAGATGGAAGAAGGGAGGGGAGATAAAGATCCCTGTGTTAAGTTGGATAACTTAATAGATAACTAAATCAAGAATCAGGAGAGCTATCTTCTGATCTTAGCTGGTCACTTATTGGGGTGTGACCTTGGACTAGTTACACTACCCTAGCATAACCTTTATTTTCTTTTTTAATAGTATTTTTATTGTTTCCACAGTTACATGTCAAGAAAATTTTTGCCATTCATTTTTGCAAGAATTTGAGTTCCAAATTTTTCTTCTCTCTCCCGTCATCCTTCCCCTTTCCTTTTCTGAAGATGGTAGGCAGATTGGTATAATTCATATATGTGCTATCATGTAAAACATTTCTTTACTAAGTCTCAGTTGTGAAAGAATAAATAGACCAAAAAAACACAAGAAAGAATAAAGTAATTGAAAAATATACTTTGATCTGCATTCAGAGTTTATCAGTTCTTTATCTGCATGTAGGTATCATTTTTCTTAGTGAGCCCTTTGTTCTTGTCTCAGATCCTTGTGTGGCTGAGAAGAAGTCATTCATTCATAGTTGATCATCACGAAATGTTGTTGATACTATGTATAGTGTTTTCTTGGTTCTGCTCCTTTCACTTTGCATCAGCTCATACAAGTCTTTCCAGGTTTTTTCTGAAATCTTCCTGTTCATCATTTCTTATACCACAATAATATTCTTTTGTATTCACATGCCACAGCTGGTTCAGCCATTCCCCAATTGATGGGTGTTCCCTCAATTTCCAATATTTTGCCATTAAGAAAAGGGCTGCTTAAAAAAAAACAATTTGTACATGTAGGTCCTTTTTCCTTTTTTATGATCTTTTCAAAATACTGACCTATATTACTGGATCAAAGGATATGCAGAGTTTGGTTGCCCTGTGGGCATAGTTCCAAACTGCTCTCCAGAAAGGTTGGATCAGTTCACACTGATCAATTTTTTCCCATATCCTCTCCAACATTTATCACTTTCATTTTTTGTTTAAATTTTCAATAGTATTTTATTTTTCAAATATATATATAGTTTTCAGCATTTGTTTTTATAAGATTTTGTGTTTCAAATCTTTCTCTCTTCCTCCCTTACATCCTCTCCAACCCAAGATAACAAGTAATCTGATATAGATTGAATATGTATCACTTTCCTTTTTTGTTATATTGGCCAATCTGATAAATATGAGGTTGTATCTGAAGAGTTGTTTTAATTTGTATTTCTCGAAACAAGTTATTTAGAGCATTTCTTCATATACCTATACATAGCTTTGATTTCTTTATCTCATATCCTTTGATCATTTATCAATTAGGGAAGGCTTGGATGTTTATAAATTTGACTTAGTTCTCCATATATTTTAACATTCATTTTCATAATAGCTTTTTATTTTTCTACCAAATACATGCAAAGATAGTTTTTAACATTCACCTTTTCAAAACTTTGTATTCCAACTTTTTCTCCCTCCCTGCCTTTCTCCAGCCATCCCCTAGACAGCAAGCAATCCACAATAGGTTAAACATGTTTAGAATTCATTTTTACAAAATTTGAGTTTCAGATTTTTCTCTCTCTCCCTCCCTCCCTTCCTCTTATGGCCTTGTTTTTTCATCTGTAAAATGAAAGAGTTAGATTAGCTCATCTCTGAGTTCTCTTCCTATACTAATATTTCTGAATTTATCTAGGGGTATGTAGATGGCACAGTATATTGAATACTAGGCAGAATTAGGAAGACCTGAGTTCAAATCTGACCGCAGATACTTACTGGATTTGTAATCTTATCTTCTTTACCTCAGTTTCTTAATCCATAAAATGGGGATCATAATAGCACCTACTTCCAAGGGTTGTTGTAAGGATCAAAGGAGATATTTAGCAAACCCAGTACATAGTAAGGGCTTAATAAAAGCCTCTTTCCTTTCTTCTTATTTTATTGTGATGGAAAGATTTTATGATTTCTTAACATAGGTAATGTCGGCTAGGAGTATTCCTTCTAACAACTTCTCTATGTCTTAATAGTTAAGCCCTCCAATGTTCCTTAAGACCACATAGAAGTTGTGATGTGCTCAAGGTTGCAGAGATTGTGCCAGAGGCAGAATTTTATTCCCACTTTCCTTATTCCAAGCCCAGCATTCTTTCTATTTTGCCATACTGCTCCTTTAGGAAGCATAGTATATATGCTATATATATATTATATATATATATATATGTATGTATATATACACACATACACATATATGTCATGTATATACTTATATTATGCATGCCACATATAGATTTGCATCTTTATATCTATTTGTATATGCATTTTATATCATATGCTATATGCATATATGCATAAACTATTTTATGTGTACATGTCATTGCTATATGCACATATAGTATATATATATATGTACAGACATATAACTCTGTATCAGTATGATCATGTGTGCATGTGTGTATATTTGTGTGTGTGTATATTTATGTTTATGTGTATATATCCAGAAGGCTCCAGAGGAGAAAGTGAGGCAGGTGACCTTTCACACAGCCCTCCCTCACTTAAATCCAATTCACTTGCATGTCATGGTATCACCTCCCTGATGTCATGGTCCTCTTGGAGAACAAAGAACAAACAACATCATTTTCCTATATAGACTAGGTCATCTTTCTTGACCAGAACTTAGCCCCAGAAACATGTTTTCTTCCCCCTTATTTCCTCTCTCTCTCCTCTTAATGTGTGAATAATATATTCATATACAAATATCTATGTAAGTAACTATATACTAATAATACATAGATACTATGTGCATGTATATAATCATTGTTACACACTCCAAAGATGGATATTTCTAATACCATTATTACTAATAATGTCATTATAGCAACAGGATATTCCTCCTTCACCCATGGGGTTCCCCTTGGGGTTATACAGAACTCAAGTTGTTCTGCGTGTCTGTAACTACTGAAAAATTCTCAATCCATAACTCACAAGTTCCCATCAATGTGTTTTAATAGACAGAGCACGCAGTTAATTAAAATCACAAGCCTTAATGAATTATTTTGGCCCGGTCCTGTGATTTCATTGCTGCTAGGAGTTCTCAGGGAGAAATCTCCTTCAGCCAAAGCAGATTGACAGAAGCTCTACAATTTACCATCCTAGAGAGCCACCTTGAGCAGTGAGAGATTAAATGACCAGGGTCACCCAAGCAGCGTGTGTCAGGAGTGGGACTTGAACTCTTGTCTTGTGACATTGTGGCCAGTTTTCTATGCACTATCATACTGACTCTCTAATAAAATTTTATATGTACATATACATATAAAATTTTATTTTATATATACATGATATTGATCATATATCAATAATTTATCCATACACATGCATCCTGTACATGCATATACAAGCATGTATGTGTGTGTAGCAATAGAACATTTCCCCCATCCACCTAGGGCACAATTTAATACAGATACATTAAAAAATCAATGGAAAGAATGATGTGTACACATGGTAGGGAAATGTGGGTTGCTAATGCTACAAGAACATTGATGTCTTCATTACATTGCTCCAGGGAGATTTTCTTCTCACTGGACTGGTGTACTATATGGTATCTTTCAAATGTGTCATTTCAGCTGGGTGATGATACTCCCTGTTTGTTTTAAGTAATTGTTGCTTGATTATGATCATGGTGGCTCTTGAACTCTACCAAGTATGGTTTCCACCTTGTATGAAGCTGTGAATCTGTTTTGTTTCCAGGATCTCACCTAAGGTGGTGTCCTTTACAGAGGTGCTAACTCTTTTCTCCCTTCTAAATCTCCCTTTTAAATCTTTTAGAACAGAAGGACTCTTTTGCACAGATCCATCCCTATAGCTCAAAAGTTCTCTCCTCTATTTTTCATAGAATACTCATTTTCTTTCAAAGCTCAGGTCAGATACTACCTCCTAAAACATAGGTTCTTAACTAGAATCTGTAGATAGATTTGTCAGCTTGGATGGGAAAAATACTTCTTTATTTTCACTAACTTTTGGTTTCCTATGTAATCCTATGAGTTCTCTTTTATGCTTATGTTTAAAGTTGTTATTCTGAAAGAGGATTCATAGGTTATACCACACTGCCAAAAGGGCCCAAGACCACAAAAAAGATAAGAGTTCTTTCTTAGTCTAAACAGAAATCTGTCCATCTCTTTCCATCCTCCACCTCTACTTCTTGCTAGTGAACTCACATTGAAACTTAATTTTGTATTTAATTTTTCATTTACATGTTGTTTTCCTCCAATACATCATAAGCACCACAAGGTCCAGGACTGTTTTGGTCTTTGGATTCCCACGGTCTGACACACAATAAACACTTGATGCCTGTTGAATGAATAAATGAAGTTCTCTCTCTCTCCCTCCCTTTCTCTCCTCCTTCCCCACCTTCCTCCCTCCTTCTGGAAAATCCAAAAGCTTAAATTTTAGCTCTTTTAGCAGGGCAGAGCCTTTAAATACTCAGTAATTGGACTAGATTAAAAAACAAAAGTGAATAACCCAAAGCTCTTTTTCTCTCCAAAATTTAGAAGCTTTTCCTCCAGGGGCCAAAGACATTGTAACACAAAATTGCTAGTGGACTTATTAACATGTTTCCCCTTCACCTAGTTCTTTTGACTTAGGAGTTAAACAATCAACCAATAAACATTTATTAAGTGCCTACTATATGCCAGGAACTGTGCTAAACATTGTCTTATAGTCCTTGTAATTTCCTACTAAATTCTACATGTTGAAAATCATTCTAGGGGGCTGTCCATTCAACAAATCCCCAAGAAATATATAGCTCTGAGCACCATATCCCTTTCCAGGTTTATTGGCCCCAAGATTCGTTTTTATCCTCCTGTAAAAATGAAAGGGATTGGAGAAAAAAACAAAATCACAAAGTCCCAACTGTGGAAACACTTCACAGTACCTCTGTCTATCTCAATCACTTCAAATCTTTTTTGAAATTCTTGCCCTTATTATATACATGCATTCATACATATATCTTGATAGATGGTTAGATAGAGAAATAAATAGAGACAGAGACAGAGAGAGAGAGAGAGAGAGAGAGAGAGAGAGAGAGAGAGAGAGAGATGACTAAATAAACCTTAGTACCTTGCCTAGGTAACTTAAAATAAGAAAACAGAAAAATGAATGGGTATTTATGTGATTCTTTCTCAGCTAAGAGCTAGGCATACAAATACAGGAGTCACTGTTCTCAGGGAGTTTACTTCCTAATGAGAGTAGACAACACATATAAGAATTTTATTTTGGTTTGGGAAAGTCACAGGGATGAGTAAAGCCATGGGATGAATTTTGGTCATGATGTTTCCAGAAATAAGAAAACAGTCTAGAGCAGAGGTTTATAACCTTTCTTATGTCATGGATCCTTTGGCATAGTCTAGTGACAGCTGTGTACCCTTTCTCAGAATTAAAGGTTTAAATGCATAAAGTAAAATACATAGAATTATAAAGGAAACTAATTATATTAAAATTCAATTACCAAAATCTTAAAAAAGTTCATGGCCTCCAGGTTAAAATAGCCTGGTCTAAATGAACAGCACCTCATTCCCTTTACCTAATACTGCCTTTTGAGACTGACTTCCTCTAATATTATGCTCAGTCCTCACCTCTTCAGTGAATACTATGGGAGATGTATGGGTTTGTCACTTCTCACTCTTTGTAGCTGTCTGGTGCCCCAGCCCCACTTAAAGGATTCCAACCTTTTCAGCAAGAGCCAGGGCAGATTAATGGGTGAAGGCAGAGGTGGGAGAAAAGTATGCAGGAGCTCCCCTTTGTTCTTTCTGACTTAGAGACATTTGTGACATCCTGGACGTAACCAAGGACGTGTTTGCTCATTGCTGTAATAATTAATAGTCGCACTCATTTCATATGTGTACTCTGACTATAGGACAAATATTACAGATTCTAGTGCACGTAGTGGAAGTTGGAGTGGGAGGCAAGAAAGGGAGTCTTTTTTAGCAATGGCTGGGGAGATTTTCAAGCCCGAGACCATCAGTAACATGATCCTCTGTAACAGGAGATGTAAAAGAAAGTCACCACATGTATGTGAGTATGACAGGTACCAAGTCTTTGATTTTTTTTTCCTCTCTAAAGCTTGACAGTCCAGGAGGTACTTTTGGTCCCAATCTAACTTGAACCTCTTAAAAATAAAAAAAAAATAAAAAAGCAAAAACAGATCAGAGGAACCTGAATTATTCATGAACTGCTTTGCCAATCAGGGCACATGGTCCTGGGAGTCTGGTTTTAAATACAGCTGTGTTTTCTTCCTGAATGCTTCTGGAGGACTGTTTGGATTTTTTTAACTCCTTTTTTTCTCCATAGGAAAAGCCATTGAATTTTTAATCAACTGAAAACATGCTTTTGGGCCTCAGTTTCCTCATCTGTAAATTCAGGCAGTTGAGGCAGATGATCTCTGAGCTCCCCCTGGGCTCTCAAGCCTATGATTCTCTGATGTTCAGCATGCAGATGTCAGATCACAAGGCTGTCAGCCTTTTCCTTCTTCCTCTGTACCATTAATATATCTAGCTGTTTGATTAATCTTTTAGATTCCCATAAAAAAGGATTCTGTCAGAGTGCAGCTAGCCTTATGGATTTGAGCTTTGAAGATTTTCCCACTGCCTTTCAGTCTTGATGTTTTCTATTTCCAATTCTAGTTCTTTACTTCTGGGCCTATGTTCTGAGATAATTCCTGTAATGGAGATTAGAGACAAGCTGGTCACTGTCCATCTTGCCCAGGCTACAGGACCCAGGTGTGCTGTGGATAATTCCCAAGAATGTCCATAAGAGCTACTTTGATAATGGACCAGTCATTAGTACTTTGGATTCTCCCAGCCCCCATCCCCAACGAAAGAAAGCAGGACTTGAATCTTAAGAGATTGGACCTTCTGGACTTGACATGGGAATAAATGACTTTTCTTTCTGTATATTTTCTCATTGTACTATGGATTCCCAGTGATTCAAATCCTCATCTTCTGAGCCTTTATTTTAACCTCATCTGTAAAATGGGAATAACCTATCTGAAAGTTTGTTGTGTGCAAACCTCAAAACAGTATATGAATGTCAGTCATTATCATTATTTCTGTGAACTGTCATTGTTATTGTTGTCTGGAATAAGGCTTTCATGCCCAGCTCTTCAATAGATAGAATGATAGACATGGTTCAATAAAGTCAGCAGGCAGTTAGCTAGTGAAGTGGTTGGAATATTGAACCTAAAGGAAGATTTGAGTTCAGATCTGAACTCAGGCATTTTCTGAGCTGTCCAATAAGGATAATAATGACATCTGTTTTCCAGAATTGTTGTAAGAGTCAAATAAAATTTAAAAATTAGCACAGTGCCTGACACATAGTAGGTGCTTAATAAATTTTTATTCCTCCTCTCATTTTACCGAGAGAAACCCCAAAAGGTAACATTTCCAGTTTTCCACATGGAGTAAGCATGAGAAGCAACAACACCTGAAATTAAATCCTGCCTTTAAGTTACTAGCTGTGCGACCCTGAGAAAGGAGGAGACTTATGGGCACTTCCAATATGCAGAACAGCTAATAATTTACTCTGGTAGAGGGAGTTTCTTCACTGGGGGTTGCTAATACTAATGAAATCACAGGACTAAACCAATAATTATAATTGTAATTAATGTGCTCAGCATGGTATCAAGTGCTGTGGAAATTATTAAAAGTATAAGACATGGTCCCTGACCTCAAGAACCTTTAGGCAAGGAATTGCTCAGTGTATTTATCCTTCCCCAGTCAGCCATCCCTGAAGAATATACATTATTGAGACCCATGGAATTAGAGCTCATTTCTATCCTCTGGCAGGTAATGAATTAGAGACGTGATAGTCTTGGAAGCCATTCCATGTCCCTCTGGGGACTTCCACTCCATCTAGGGCCCAGAACCTGGCAGGGAGGAGAGAGAGGACCTGGGCTTCCAGAGTTAACATCCCAGTCAGCCGAATCTCACTTTCCTAATTACAGCTCATTTTCTCCCCTTGCCATGCCAACAAACAGCGCTACCTGCTGCTGATCTCCCCATGCTCTGGCTTTTTTGTATAGAAACAGAGGCCCCACTTCGGTCTGTTTGGTTGTCTTCCTTTAAAGGGAGGGATGGTTATCCTGCTTCCCTCATTGGAGACTGGTGCATTCATCCTGTTCTGCCCATGTGGACAGCAGTCTCCTTCCTTGACTCTGGTCTAGTACCCATCTAGACCCTGGGGGAATCTCCTCTTCCTGGAGTCCCCCCCCACCCCAGAACTCATTTCCTCCCTCCTCCTCCTCCACCAACCAAGGCCTCCAACAATCTAAAAACCTAGACTATGTCCCCTTGGGAAACTTGGGGCTTTAGGGCCTGTTCTAAGCTATATAAATATTTATATACCTTTTATTATGTTCATGTTAAGGATTTATAATTATCTTGTTTGATCTTCAAAACAACCCTGGAAGGTAGATGTTATTACGATCCCCA
>JAJPUD010009161.1:46486-62843 GCA_023553655.1 Myrmecobius fasciatus | reverse complement strand
ACCCCTCCACTGGCAGCTTCCATAAGCTTCTGGTCCTATTATGAACACTCCCAACTATGTCCTTCTCCATTTTTAGGTCTTAGGTTTTTTTTTTTTCAATGAATGGGGGTGCCCCCTTTTTTCCTTTACAAGGCAATCAAGAGACACTGAAAGGGTAGAAGGCTGCCTAGAGTAAGAGTGGGGGATTTGGAATCTGAAGATTTGTAGAGTGACAGGCTCAAACTCAATGAACTCTTGTCTTTTTCAGCTCCAAATGTATAACAGTTACTACATAATATTAAGCATCATTAACTGAGAGGCTGTGTGGCCTAATGGATAGACAAGAAGCCTTGGCAACAGGAAGACTTATATTCACATTTCACTTCCAGTATCAAAAGCTATGTGAATATGGACTAGCTGCTTAAATTCCCAGTCCCTACGTTATCCTTTTAGACATAAATTACAGATCTGAATTGATAGAGGGAATTTTCCTGCACTGATAAAAAGCACACATCCAGACTTTAAAAATATTCAAAAAACCTTTGGGAAAATTTATTTCCCTTAATCCTTAGCACCTATAATATAAATATAATAATATTCATGGTACCAACCTTATAGGGTTATAAGGATCAAACAAAGTGGGATCTACAGAGTATCCTGTATGTAATATGATTGGTTGCCTTAAAGTACTACATAAATGGGAGCTGCTCACCTACTACTTAAGGAAAGACTAAGTGCTTTGGATTGGATCCAGCTGGGGCTGGAGGGGACCTTGCATTGTACAGTGCTCAGCTCAGCATCTCTCCTTCTCCCAGTGATTCTCATCACTGGGATTTTCAGCATCCTTTCCCTTCTCAACTTTCTTCTCACTTTATGCTCCCAATCTGAACCTCATCTGTGATTTGGGACTAGTAGTTGAAAGCAAAGTCCATTGATACCTTTATGACCATTTTCTTTTGGTAAAACCCTCTGGACCACTTTTAAAGTTCTTTTCTGATTGTTTCTGGCCTGGAACAATATTTCCTATGGCCAACTAGGGAGAGGAAGCTTTGTCTGGCTCTCATTGGTCCAGGATTGAACAAGTAAACACAGCTTTTCTATTCCCAAACCTCTATTGTTTCCCCTGTAAACTTCCTCTCCCCATCTCCATCTCCCCCTTACAAACTCACATGAGCAGCTGACCCCTAAACCAGCAAGAAGCAGGAAACATTTACCCAGAGTTAGCCCCTGGTGGCACCAGCCACACTTAGTGGGTTTATTTTCATTATTATAGAAATTTTCAGGCTGCAGGCTGCAATTTTCACTTGCAGTGAGGTATTAAATTGAAATTACCCCAGATGTAATTGTCACACAGAATAATCCTGGACATGCTGAATGATAGTTTTTTTTTTCTAGCCGGGTTTCATTGCACCAGCCGGGTTAGAGAATGAAGGCAGTCAGTCCTGGGTGGCCCTGGTGGGCAGGGGTGCCAGGTGGCTGGGTGGAATGGAGCTGCAGGAGACCTTCATTAGTGAGAATGTTCTTCTCTCCCCCAATGGCACAATCAGAGAAGATAGAAGGGCTTAGAGCAGAGGAATGATCTTGGGACCAGAAGGTATTTATAAATAGCCTAGGGAGAGACAGAGATTTAGCACTAGGCCTGCTAATCCTGTCTTACAGCTGGGATCATATAAATTAATTGCTCATTTCTCAACTTGGGTCAAAGAAAAGCTTCATTCAAAGCATATACCTGCATGTAATATGCTTAAAGGGACTCTGATTGCCTTGTGGCCTAGCCGTTTATAGAAAGAGAAAGAATTCAAGCACTTATCCTGCTTCTTTTTTAAGAAAAAAAAATTAGTTTTGTGACAGGTAGATTGACAAAGGGAAAGACTAGTGAAATCAGCCAGCCAGCCAGGTGGACAATGTGTATTTATTATGGTTTATTGTGGGCCAAGCACTGGGAATATAAAGAAAGACAAAAACAGGGTCCCTGCCCTCAAGGAGCTTATATTCTGATGAGGGAGACAGCATACAAATAAGTATGGTCATGCAAGATAACAGTGTACAATGGATGGCAGGCCTAGAGGAAAGGGACTGAGGTGAGTGGGAAGTGAACAAGGAAAGGCCTCCTGTTGAAGATGGGCTTTGGAATAAGTCTTATGGAGATAGAGAATCTGGGAGAATGAAACAGATATGTGTTGGAATCAGAGAGAGCCCTTAGGAGGCTATTTGTGACTCAATGAAGAGAGGGCACAAAGACTCAAGTTCAATCTGGCCTCTGACACTTACACTCTTTGCCTCAGTTTCCTCATCTGTAAAAGAGGGATGATAATAGCACCTCAGAGTGTGATTGTGAAGAAAAATTGAAATAATAATTGTAAAGCACTTAGTACAGTGCCTAGCACGTAGCTAGCTTTATATAAATGTTAGTATTATTACTGAATCACTCAGTGGGTATTAAGTACCAGATACTGTGCTGTTGCAGAGTTGCAAATACAATGACTGAAATAAACCAGATTTTCAAGGAACTTACATTCTCCTGGAGAAAATAAGTTCTTACATAAACTGATTTGTTGTTCAGTTGTCTCAATCCTGTCTGACTCTTCATTTTGGATTTTTCTTGGCAAAGGATCTGGAATGCTTTATCATTTCCTTTTCCAGCTCATTTTACAGATGAGGAAACTGAGGGAGGGCTAAGTGCCTTGCTCAGGATCACACAGCTAAGGAGTCTCCAAAACCAGATTTGAACTCAGAAAGATGAGTTCCTAACTCCAGACCCAGTTCTTTGCTACCCAATTGCTCATATAAACTTATACTAAACAAACATAAAGAGTATAAATATGAATAAATAGAAGATAACTAAATAGAAGGTAGTTTGGGACAGAAGGATCTTAACAGTTGTTGGGGAGAGGGGAGAAAGGATCAGGAAAGGCTCCATATAGACATTTGTGCCTGACTTATCTCCTGAAAGAAGAGAAATTCCAGGAGGGCAAAGTGATGGCATGTGCTCATGACGTGGTGCTGAGTAGAATGGGCAGTGCGCTTAGGCAATGATGAGGGCTAAAACATGTGAGACAGATGCCAGACGTGAGAGGTTGCCCTTGGCCCCCAGTCGTTGACCACTGCCCATTCTGGTACAGTTGGCACTCTCAGGGTTGGAATCTCTGGGAGATCAGCTCAGGGTCTCAGGTGAATGTGGTGGGTCCTGGGTGAGAAAAGTCTTCTGGTTCTTCTGGCTCCTAGACAACCAGCATCTCTTGTAGATATGAGTCCCGTTGGGCACAAATTCTATGCTGAACTAGGACAAATTTAGAAATTCTGCCAAGGATCAACCTTGCCAGTAGTCAATGTCATGATCATGCTGATGTTATCCTTAGGGAATTCCTGTCACATTAGGGACTGTCAGCTCCCTGCGATAACCAATTTGGGAACAGAGAGTAATTCTATGTCCCAGGACAAATGAAGATACAAATTCTTAGAAAAAGAGAAAAAGGAGGGACCTGGGAGAGTACCTGGTTGAAGGTGCATTGCATAGTAGACTTCTCTGTTTAGCAAATTATACACTTAAGAGCCTGTGTCTTGTGGGAACTGAATATATATTAATTGTTCCTAATAGAAATAAGGACTCTGGGCTCAGCTTGGACCAATCCCTTCTTTTGTAATTGATGAGGAGGCCTCACTCCCATCCTTTTCCTTCTCTCCTCTCTGAGGTCAGTGTCCCTGTTATATTCCTGAATCCAAAAAACTCCCACCAAGAAGTAATTCTGCACAATTATACAGCGTCTAAAAGATTATTGAATACTTTCTCACAACAACCCTGGGAGGTAGATAGTGTGAGTATTATCTCTATTTTTCAGATGCAGAAACTGAGACTTACAGGACATCCAGAGCTCAAAGCTCTAGATTTAGACTAATAGCCATGTTTTAGAGAAGGAAACTAAGGCACAGAGAGCTAAAGAGATTGTTTGCCTAAAGTCCCACAGGTAATAAGCCTCGGAGACAGGATTTAAACCCAAGACCTCTGACTCCAGAGCTAGTGCTCTTTCCATTATAACATGCTACCTAAGTGAAGTAAATTGTCCAAGATAGCATATCTAACATATCAAAGGTAGAATTCAAATCCAACTCTCCTGTGTGGTAGAAATAACACTGAGCATACTTAACATATCAAAGGTAGAATTCAAACCCAACTCTCCTGTGTGTAGAAGTCAGACTGAATTCAAAGTATAAGGACCTGGGTTAAAATTGTGACTTGGCTAATTGTTACTTATGTGATGCTGGCCAAATCTCTGGCCTCAGTTTCTTCATCTATAAACTTAAATGGCTTTATTTTTGATGTTATGATGCTAAGTCCAGCAAGCATTTATTAAGCACTTACAACATGCTAAGTACTGGGGATACAAATATAAACAAAAGGAAAGGTAATCACTTCATTCAAAGAGCTTCTAGGTCAACTGGGTGATACAACTGGTGGAGAGCACTGGACCTGCAGTCAGGAAGACCAGAACTTAAATCCACTTCCTAGCCATGTGACTCTGGGCAAGTCATTTAACCCTGTCTGCCTCAGTTTCCTCACCTGTAAAAGGAGCTGGAGAAGGAAATAGCAAACCATTCCCATATCTCTGCCAAAAAAAATCCTAATGGGGTCATGAAGAGTCAGACATGACTGAAAAATGACTGAGCAGCACAACAAAGAGCTTACATTCTAGGAGAAGATGACTCCCAAAACAGAACTGAGAAAAAGCTGGGGGAGGAAACTCTGTGGGGACAAGGCCATGAATTCCACAGAATGGGAAGCAGAGTCAAGAAGGGCAAAGGATGGGTCCTTCTGCAGAATGGATGCCCTGAGAGTCACTCATCCGTAGCAGAAGGGTGTTCCAGGCTGAAAAGGCCCCGACACTGCAGAAGGTGCCGCAGTGAGACATGGAAAGTCACTTTCTGACATCTTCCTGTGCTTCCTCTCAGGGCTCTTCTCCTCTGTCTAAATGTAAGTGCTTTTGTTACAATTTTGGCAATTATGCCATGGCTCGATGCAGCAAGCCATTCAGCTGGAGAGTCTGCTCTCTTCCACTTAGTTAAGATCATTTTCAAGAGGAAAATTTATCCTCATAATTTCCTCTCTCTTACTTTAAACTTCAAGTGTCTACCAAAAAAGGAGAGTAAACTTATAGAAGAAAATTCAGCATTGATACTGCTTCTGGAGTGATTTCAAATGCTTGGGAAGAAAAAGGGGAAAAGTCTTTCTTGTAGCCCAGGAGGGGCAGCTGGTTCTAGAGGCAGGCATTTGGGCCAGCAGACAAAGGCAGCTGGTCCCAGGACTGTCACTGCTCACAAATATGAAGGTGAGAGGCACTAGCAAGGTCTGGCTGTGTTCTGTCCAAGCAATGATGAGATGAGAAACAGAGCCCCCGGCAGTGTGCTCTCTAGAATACCTTGTAGAGCTGTTTTATTCTACCAGGTTTTCTCACAAAGAGAAGGCCTTCAAGGAAAAAGATGACAAGTCACAAAGGACCTTTACCTGAAAAAGACAGGGGAGATAGAACACCTCCTAAGTCTCTACCCACCAAAGTAGCTACCAGAGAGCTTGTAAGAAGGCAACAACAGAAACTCTCAAAAAGTCAGAGGAGCCAAACCAAGATAAAACAAATACCAGGAAAAGGAAGGGAAGAAAAGGCAAGGGAAAAGGAAAGAAAAGGAAAAAGGACTAGCAGCAAAGTCATGGCACTGAAAATACACAAATATAAAGGTCCTAACAAAAAAAGGCAAATTCGACTTTCCAAGTATCATAAAATTGGTGAGATCATAGAACTTGAATCAACTTTACAGGCTGTCACATTCAACTCCTTAGTTTTACCAAGTTGAGGAAATTGAGGCTGATTGCCTGATGGATAGCATATTGCTCAGGAATCTAGAAGGTATACCTTATTCAAAAGAGCATTTTAGGTCAGGAGTAGCTTTGGGCATTTAAAAGATGTACTTGTGTAGGAACTACATTAGCAGGAGAAATATGGAGAGAACATGGTGGTGATTATCAAAGGCAAAAATAGAAAGCTTACTATGATGAGTTTGAGAAACAAAACACAAATCTTTCACAGAGATATAATATAGCCTTGAGGGGATACTTCAGGAAGTTAGGTAACAGCAGATAAAAGAGAGCTCTCCTTGCCAAAACCAAAACTTTTTTTTTTTAATTTGGTTTAAGGAATAGTTCATCTTTCAAAAATTAGAGGGATCAAAAAGAAGTTCCTAAATTCTGTATCTAAATGGTCACTGGGGCAAAAATATTGGAAATATTGGGAGAAAATTACTTTTATCTTTTCACGTTTATGATAGAAGTGAGGAAAGCCAGACATAATCAGGCAAGTAATGTAAGTTGGGAAAACTCCTATTTAAAAAGTAAGGAGGTTTCAGAAAGCAAAGTAAGGAAAATTGAACTAAAATTCCCCAGAAGTCAATCCAGACTGGAGAAGTTTTTGAGAACAAAATTCCAAAGGCAAAAAGAAATTATTTAAATGAGGAAGAAAAGAGAGGTTGTCTAAAGATACTAGTGTGGATGGACAGGGAAGTCATTAGCCAGTTTAAAGTAGGAGCTAGGAGCCCTCCTGTCATTATTACTACTAGGGAAAGCTGAGGCTGCTAGAGCCCATGAGCTCAGGAGTTCTGAGCCAATTGGATGTCCTCCCCAATTCCAGGATTTAGAGTGTGAGGTCTTAAGCATGGGCCCACCAGGATACCTCAGATGGGACAAACCAACCCAAAAGAGAAAAATGGAACAGGTCACAGCTCCAGAGATAATTAGCAGAGATGAACACCTCCTTCCCCTCAGTGCCTCTGCACTTCTAGCCGATGAGATAGGAAGAGCTAATCTTTAAAAAAGACACCAAAAAGTATGAAATCAAGGTCAAGTCATGGAAGAGGAATACAATAGTAGATTCTTGTCCAAAGGTATCAGTAGTTTTAAAGTGTGGAATGAACTGAGGCTGGTGAAACATGCTGGGGAAAGCAATAAGGTGGGAGTGTTGTTTGCTTTAGCTATATTACAGAAAAGAGTATAATCAAAAAAAAAAAATAGCACTGTCTGGGTGGATGAACAACAATAAATGGTATTAGAGAGAAGATATAGAAACTCAGTCCTTCTTTGTTTCAATTTTTTTTTCCAAGGAAAAATGGAAAGTGTTAAGTCCTGTTAAGGGGTGCTCTGAACTTGTCTTTTTGAGTCCCAGAAACAATGGACCCAGAGCAAAAAAGGGAGTTCATAGGAAGAGACATTAAGGGCCATCTGGTCCAATCCCTTCATTTTATAGTTGAGGAAACCGAGTTTGAGGGTGGTTAAGCACTTTGCTAAAGGTCAAACACATTGTAAATGGGAGAGCTGGGATCTGAACCCAGGCCATGTGATGGATGCCAAATCTATCTTGCTTTCCACATTGCTAGAGAGAGAGGGAAAGTATCATCTAGCTGCCTGTGCTGAGCTCAAGTTACCTTCCTTGAGGGAAATAAATACTTGTGTATGGCAAGAATGATCAGAGTGAAAGAGCAGGAAAAAGAGAAAGGCATCTCCAAATTGGAAAAGGACAAATGGTATGATTTTTATTAAAGAGAACAAAGTCTGCAGATTCTAAGGTAGTGACTTCTAAGTTAACCTTGATTTCTGTCAGATTTTAAGGACATATTATCAGGATAGTTAGAAAAACTAGGAAAGGAAATGAGAATCACAAAAGAGCCAGATGGCTTCAAGAATTGGTCATGTTAAGCTAACCTCACTCTCTCTTTTGACAGGATTATTGGACTATTGGATCAGGGGAATGCTACAAATTGATATAGTTTATCTAGATTTTAGTACAACATTTAGCAAATGTCTCACTATTTTCTAGAAAATTTTGTAAAATGTAGGCTAGGTCATCCAGGTTTTACAGCCTATAAA
The DNA here is from genome assembly GCA_023553655.1 of Myrmecobius fasciatus. Taxonomy (NCBI): domain Eukaryota; kingdom Metazoa; phylum Chordata; class Mammalia; order Dasyuromorphia; family Myrmecobiidae; genus Myrmecobius; species Myrmecobius fasciatus. The sequence continues at coordinate 54,958 of JAJPUD010009161.1, read as the reverse complement.
AGCTTAAAATTGTACTAAGATTTTTGGTACATCTATTAGGTAGATTTCAAGCTAATGAAATTTCTGGACCAAAGAAGAGTCAGTGATAATTCAGTGTGAGCTTGGAAGGAAATCTTTAGTGGCTAGAATATCCCAGGGAACTTTTTTGGGTTCAGTGTTATTTAATGTTTTTGTTAATGACTTAGAAAAAAATAGCACATTTAGCAACTTGCAGTTAACAAGAGTTGTAAAGGTTAGATAATATACTGGATGAAAGAGTCAGGACTCAAAAAAGTCTTTATAAATGAGAACATCACCTAATTTAATAAGATAGAATTTTGTAGCAACATATATATATATATATATATATAGTCTTATACTTGAATTTTAAAAAATCAACTTCATAAATATAAAAGGACACAGATATGGAGAACTAGCAATTTGTCTGAAAACAATCTGTGGATCCTACTGGACTCGAATCATCATGACATAGCACAGGAAAGAAGGCTAGAATAAAACTAGAAGAGATAATGTATAGGATTAGGGTGGTAATCATTTATTGTAGTGGTCTCAGACAAATAGGAACAGATCCATTCAGGCTACATTAAAAAACATTTTTATTTAAAGTTTTGAGTTCCAAATTTTATATTCATCTCCCTCCCCTTATCTGAAATCGTAAGCAGTCAGATATAGGCTATATATATGTACACATACATACACAATTATGTATAACATTTCCATAGTAGTCATTTTGTACAAGAAGACTCCAATAAAAGGAAAAGAAATTAAAGGAAGGAAAAAATAGCATGATTCAGTCTTTATTCAAGCAATATTAATTCTTTCTCGATAAGCAGATAGTATGCTTCATCATTAGTCCTTTGAATTTGTCTTGGAATATTGTATTGCTGAGAATAGCTAAGTCATTCACAATTCTTCATCAAACAATATTGCTGTAATTGTATACAATATTCTCCTTGTTCTGTTCACTTCACTTTTTATCAGCTCATGTAAATCTTTCCAGGTTTTATTTTTTTCTGAAATCATCCTGCATGTCATTCACAACTCTTCATCAAACAATATTGCTATGATTATTTACAACATTCTCCTTGTTCTGTTTTCACTTCACTTTTTATCAGTTCATGTAAATCTTTCCAGGTTTTTTTTTTTCTGAAATCATCCTGCATGTCATTTCTTTTAGTACAATAATACATGTGATACAATCATGTATCACAGTTTCCTTAGCCACTCCCTAATTCATGGGTATTTCTTTGATTTCCATTTCTTAACCACACAAAAAACTGCTATAAATATTTTTATACAAATAGGTCCTTTCCCCTTTTTGGATCTCCCTGGGTTATCGACTTAGCAGTAAGTATGGCTGGATCAAAAGGTACACATACTTTTGTGTCCCATTGACAGGCCACATATTGACTTGGAAAACCTCAAATTAATGTTATCCATGTTGTATTGTATTTTTATTTATTTTGTTAAACATTTTCCCCTTTACATTTTAAACTAGTTGTCTCCTAATGAATGGATTTGATACTTCTGATTTATTGTACTGTTCTCTACTTAGACAATATATAGAATATTGTATTTAGTTCTGGGTGCTGCCATATATGTAGGACATTGGTAAATTGAAAAGCTTCCACCGGAGGGCAACCTGGATAGGAAAGGTCCTTGAGTCCATGCCATATGAGAACTGATGAAAGGAAATAGGGATGGTTAGTATGAAGAAAGTGGGTCTTGAGAGGATCATGAGATGCCTTCAAATATATGAAGAATTGAAGCCTGCAAGATGGAGATTAAATTTAAGTCTGTTTGGGCTTTGACTAAGTGTTAATCTTTTATGGAGACGTGTCATTACAGCTAGTTGGTACAATGAATAGAGTGTTAGGCCCATAGTAGGGAAAACTTGAATTCAAATCCAGTCTCAGATACTTAATAGCTATTTTATCCTAGGCAAGTCACTTTACCTGTGTCTTCCTCAGATTTTTCAATTGTAAAATGAGTTTAATAATAGCAACTACCTCCCAGAGTTGTTATGAGAATCAAATGAGATAATATTTGTACAGTACTTAACATAGTGGCCAACACAGAGTAAAAGCTTAATAAATACGTGTGTCCCCACTACACACACACAGAGACACTGTTATTTGTTATTTGCCGTTCATTAGGTTATTTTGTTTTACAGAAAGGCAAGAAGGGATTTTGACTAGACAAGACCTGGGTTCATATTCCCTTCTGATATTTACTAGCTTTGTAACAAATTTCAATCTCTCTGAACCTGTCTGTAACCCATAAAATGGGAGAAGTGATATCTACAACACCTCACTCACATAATTATTGTGCTGCTCTAATGAAACAATCTATTTTAATCAAGTCAATAAGCATTTATAAAGCCCCTTCTATGAGTCAGGCTCTATGCTCAGCAGTGGGGATATAAAGAGAAGCAACAATTTCTGCTCACAAAGAACTCACAATCCAATGAGGGAGGCAACATGCAATCAAGTGTACAAACAATGCACATACTGGATAAATTAGAACTAATTAATAGAAGGAAGGCATGAGCATTAACAGGAATGAGAAGGCTTCTTACACCAGGTGGGATTTGAGTTGGGACCTGAAGGAAGCCCAGGAAGACTAAGATGAGGAGCAAGAAGTTTTCAGACATGGGAAAACTACTTGGATTTGGGAGATGGAGTGAAAGTTTGCAATGATAAAAGTTTGTGGAGAGGAATAAGGTGTAATAAGACAAGAAAAGTAGGAAGAGGTTAGAGGACTTTGTAGACTCTAAAGTACTATATTAATGTCAGTTATTATTGTCATTATTATTATCTTAAAGTGAGGCATTATGAAACTTTTGTATGTATATGTGTTTTTTATTATGAATTTGAGAAATAAAACAAGCATTTGCATAGCATAGTAGAATAGGAAAACAAAAGATGATTGCCCATTAAACTGCAAATCTTATGTGTACAAATTGCTATTTTTAAATATACACACACACACACATATATAAAGGTTAACATGTAAGCTTATTTCTTTTTCTTCCTCACCCTTTCTTATTGCTCTTAAGATGGCTGCCATTAAATATAAATTTGTGTATATAAACATATATTTGTATGCATATATATTTATACATACACATATATACATATATGTAAAATCATTCTATAAATATTTCTATTTATCTGCTCTTTCTCTGGATACAGATAGCATCTTCTTTAATGGTTCGGAAATTTTATAAAACCTTGGTTCAAATCTCTGTTCTGCTGCTACCCTGGTACAACCATGGACAAATCAGTTCAAATTTCTGTTCCTCAGTTTCTTCTTTTATAAATGAAAGTTTGGGATGGTACATTAGTTTAACTGTAACATTTTTGTATATATTATTTATATTCATAGAAAAGAGTCATATTCAACAAAAAAAGAAGAAAAAAACTTGAGGGGGTTTAGCAGAGAAGAGATTGAAACATTCAAAATATATATAATATTCATTTTCTCCTTCACCAGATGGAAGGTAGAGACAATGCAATTTAAACATAGGAGACTAATGGCCACTGGATAGAGCAAGACAAGGCACTCATATGTTTACAATGATTTAAGAGGAAGCCTGCCAGGAGCCTTGCTGAGCCTTTATACATTTCCTGCAAGTCTACAACTGAAGTCAAATGCAAATGTGGAGCAAGTTTTGAAACAAAGAATCTCCAATTCTATGTGCAGAGTGTTAAGTCTTGAATAGAAGAAGAGATAGCTTGGTTTAAATACATATCTGCCCATCACATGCCAGTACAATGGAATGATCAATGGACTCAGAGTTAAATTTTTTTTGGTTTCAAGACCAGGTTCTGAGAAAATCATTTCATTTCTGAGTCTTAGTCCCCTTTTCTTTAAATGACCTTCTTTAAAATGACCTAAGATGTCTTCCAGCTTCAAATGGATAATTCTATGATGTAAAAATGATCAGAAAGCAGAAATGACCTCAGAAACAGAAAAAGCTGGGTTCAGTTCTCATACTAGCTGTGTGGTCCTGAGTAAATCACTTAACCAACCTTTTGTCAAACCTCTAAGATTAGAAATCCTTGAGAAATCAGCTCTGTTGGAGGAAATTTCCTTATTTTGGTGAAACCCCAGGTCCAGTCCCATCCGGATGACTTGTAAATTTAGACTAAGGCAGTTTGCCCTACTTGCCTCGCCTGATGGTTGTGGATAAAGTGGTACACACATTTGAAAGCATTACCTAACTATCAGCTCTAATTTCCATAACACAAATGTGAGGCTTAATGTGAATGTTAGTTCTGTAGGTGCTGATGATGGTGATGATAGCACAGCACTAATCTGAGTAGCCAGACATGAGATAAGGTAGATAGAGCTTCCTTCCCCTTTGTTCTTCTTCCCCAGTTCCTGGAAATTTCTGCTCTGAAAGGTCAGTGGATTTAGTAGGGAGAGCAGTGGGTTGGGGACAGAAATCTGACTTGAAGTTTTGACTTTGTGGCCTTGAGACCATCACATAATCTTGATGGACTTTTCTCATTAGTAAAAAACTCCGTGTTCTCTAAGCCAGCTCCATATTCAATAATGCTCCACTCTCATTAAAGGCAATGTCAGTGTTAGTGTCTTCCCCCATTAGTGAATGATACTCCTCTCAGGACTGAACAAGATCCAGTCCCAGTCTCCCATGAGCTCCACTCCAGCACAGCTAATTGGATGCTTCACAGACACTTCAAACCTGACATATTCACAGTAGAATGTACTACCTTCCTCCCAGCTGCCCTCCTTCTGAACTTTCCTGCCACAGTCGGGGAGCCAGGTGGCCCAGTGGGTAGAACCCTGAGGCTAGAGTCAGGCTAGAGTCGAAATGCACCCTCCAGCACTCGCTGATAAGCTGTGGGACCCTAAAAAAGTCAATCTTTACCTGCCTCAGTTTCCTCATCTATGAAATGGGGATAATAGCACTTACCTTCCAGGCATGTGAAGATCAAATGAAATAATAATTGTAAATAATACTTAAAAAAGTAATAGCACTTGTAATAAATAATACTTGTACAGTGCCTGTAGTAAGAGATACACAAATGTTAGCTATTATCGTCAACAGCAGCATCATCATTATTATAGTTATATGTGTAAAGCACTTTGCAGAGTGCCTGGAAATAAAAAGTACTACCCAAAAGTTAGTTGTTGTTATTGTTTATTATTATTATTATTATTATGTAAAGCACTTACCACAGTGCCTGGCACATAGGGAGTATACAATAAATGTTTGTTTCCTCCCTCCTTTCTCAGGTAAGGATACCACCAGTTGCCTATTGCACATTTATGTCAATCTCCAAACCTCTAGCTCCATCTGTCCAATTAGTTATTGGATCTTGTCATTTCTAGCGCTACCACATTTCTCATGTGCATCCCTTCCTCTATACTCTACACTCACAAAGGTTCAGTTAAGGCTTCCATTTTGGACTCTTGGTCTTCTGTCTGTCCTCTTCTCCAATCTTTCCTCCAGATACCCAAAGAAATTTTTAAAAATTTAATATTTAATTAAATATTAACATTAAAGTAATATACTAATGTATATTAGTTAATATTTAGCCAATGCAATTAATTAGCTAATTAGTAATATGTTTGGTGATATGAATGTTAATATAATAAAACAATTATATATAAAAACAATGTTAACATTTCTTTTCAAATCTTGAACTTCAAATTCTCTCCCCCCACTTTGAGAAGACAAGTCATTTTATATAGATTATACATGTGTAGTCATGCAAAATACATATCCATGTAATCATGTTGTAAAAGAAAACTCACACCAAAAAAAAACCAAACTAAAATGAGAAATAAAGAAAATAAGCAAAAAGAATTCTTCAGTCTGCATCCAGGCTCCACCAGTTCTTTCTCTGGAGAGTGACAGCAACTTTCATCATAAATTCAAGAGATATTTCTAAAGCTAAGGTTTAATCATATCTCCCCCTTCTTAAACAAAAAACTAACAAAAATAATTCCTTCCTGATTCTACATAAAAACTTCACTATCAATCTTTAAAACTCTCCATAACTTGACTCAACTTTCCCTTCCAACAATAATGACCATCTCAAGGTTCTATACACACAAAGAATTTGGACTTGCTGCTTTTGCCCTGTCCAGCTGTTTCCCTTGTTTTCCAGCATGATCTCCCTCCTCTACCTCTTGGAATCCCTTATTAATTTTTATTTAAGATTTAGATCAAGGGTCCCTTCCCCATGAAGGTCCCTCTAGCTGCTAGGTCATTCTATCCCAAAACTGATTCGTATTTATTTGGGTTAAGGATCAATGCCTTCATTGGTATGGGAAACTTCCAGTTGATGTTCCTTTCATTTTAAACCAATTTACATTATTTTCTTTGTAATTAATATAGATTTGTCAAGAATTCTAAGAGGGAAGGGGTAGTTCAGGATTTCACAGCTATTCTGTATTAAAGGGACTCAAACCCAGGTATTGTCAACTTTGAGGCTAGGTTTCTATTCACTTCCTTTTTTATTTATCCTGAATATATTTATATGTGTACATAGAGAGAGGAAGGTTTTCACTTTTTATATTTAGCACCTTGGTGGCTTATTGATCGATTATAGGATTATAGATTTAGAACAGAAACTGAGACACTATCTCCTCCAGATAAGGAAATTGAGGTACCTTGGTGTATTTTGTCCAAAGTCACACAGATTATAAGTGTTTGCACTTATGATATTCAAATTCAGATCTTCCTGACTTTTAGCCCTACTCCAAATCCAGTATATCATGATGCTTCTGATATATTTTTTAAATAACCATTTATTTACTATGTAAAATATTTATCAGGAAATATAATAAAATATCTCAACTTCTCAGTTACTATTTCTAAGATTCTTTTGTGTAACTCTTCGTTCTTTACTTTTCTTCTCACTAATCAAAATTAGTGTGTATTTTCTTCGTTGGACTCTTTTTTCTCACTCTGCATTATTTCATAAAGGCCTTTTTACTTTTTCATACATTGTTCATATTTGACAATCTCAATTTCATTATAGTGTTCCATTAAATTTATTTTGCCCAAATTTATTCAACCATTGTTGGATATTTAGGTTCTTCCAAGTATTTTTCCCCATTTTCCATTGCAGTGCTGCTATGAAAGTCTTTAAACAGATAGTGCCTTTGTTATTTTTTATAACATTTTCAAAGTATCTGATCAATGGAATGAATGGGTCAGAGGGTATAATAATGTTTGTAATTCTCTGATTATTGCCAGACTGTCTTTCAAAAAAAGATTTTGAAAGTTTGTGATTCCATCAGCAATGAATGAGTGCACCTTTTCTCTACAGCCCTGCCAGCAGAATTTTGTTACTTTTTTTTTTATCATTTTTTGGTATTTTGATGACTATGAGATGGTACCTCTGTGATGTGTTTTGACTTTCATCTCATTCATGATTTTCAGTTCTCATTAATGGATTTAAACCAGATGTTGATTTTATTAACCCTTCATGATAACACAGTTGCCATCTTAACTTTTGAAGAATGATAATGAAATAGCATATGCTCAATTATTAAACTTAGGCCCAATACAATTTAATCTTTCTTTAGTAATTCTCAGAGCTCTTTTGGATCTTGGAGTCTCATTATTACCATCCTGAACATTAATTCTTGTGATGGAAGTCTGTAAAGAATATTCTGGCTATGTGAGCTTTCTGGATGTCTAGGTTCTTTCTACTTTGGCAGATAGGACTTCATCCTAATAGTTTTATTATATATCCACAGTGATATATATATATATATATATATATATATATATATATATATATCCACAGGGATATATCTCAAGGAAGGTGGCAAAGATGATGAGTTTCACAGTGTTAAAGGACCAGTCCTAAGCAACTGGGGAAGTTTAACCTAAAGATTTGAAAGGTGTGTGTGGGGTGCTCTGACACAATAGAGACATTAGACATGGTCTATGTAGAAATACAAGGAATAGACCTGTAAAGTATTGGAACTGGAATGGACTTTGGAAACCATCCTGTTCAGGGGATCTTAATCATTTTGTGTCATAAAGCCTTTTGGTAATCTGGTGAATTCTATAACGAGTTTCTTAGAATTATGTTGGGGGTTTTTAAGTGCATAAAATAAAATATTAAAAAACCAATTATGATTAAAGGAACAATACTGAGGAAACTAATTATATTGAAATACAGTTATCAAAAAAAGTTCATGGATCCCAGGTTAAGAATCCTGAGGTAGTTCAATTATTTTAAAACTTTATTCCTTTTCAAAAATTAATATATTTAGGGTTCTCATAATTATGTTTTTAAGTATATAAAATAAAACACAAAGAAAACCAATTATATTGAAAAGAATAATATAAAATACCAAGGAAACCAATTCTATTGAAATAGTTATTTTTTTAAAAAGTTCATAGACTTCAGGTGAAGAATCCCTGATATAGTTTAATCCCCTTTATACTTTTTTTTTTTTTTTTTTTTTTTTTTTTTT
>JAJPUD010009161.1:0-46086 GCA_023553655.1 Myrmecobius fasciatus | reverse complement strand
CTGAGGCAATTGGGGTTAAGTGACTTGCCCAGGGTCACACAGCTAGGGAATGTTAAGTGTCTGAGACCAGATTTGAACTCAGGTCCTCCTGACTTCAGGGCTGGTGCTCTATCCACTGCGCCACCTAGCTGCCCCCTATACGTTCTTTTTTAAAATTAATATATTTATTGATATCTTACTTTTATATCACTTTCATTTATGAATGTCGCTCCTATTTCCCTTACTTAGTGGCTCATTCTATTTAACAAAGAAGGGAAATTTATATTTTTTTTTGCAAAACCATGCAACTATCAGCCAGTCCTGATAGTATATACTGTCTTCTGTACCTATAGTCCCCCACCTTTCCAAAGAATGAAAAAAAAGTGCATTTTCTTATCTCTCCTAGGGGACTTGTACTGCCACTCCACCTGCCAGAGCAGACTCTAGAGATAATGCTTTGGCCACGTGGCTCTGCATTCCCTGGAAGGGTGAAGCTTCATCTTCCCTCTGGCAGGTTTCTGGCATGTATATCCCTTTTTTCCCTGCCTTTCCACTTCTTGCTATGAAAACTGTCATCAAAGTCACCATTGCACCTGGAAAGGACAGGCCAATTGACCACCCTGTTATTCCATCATTTTTTTTTTAAATAAAGAAAGGGAATAAGCATTTATAAAAAAAAAAAAACCAGGCACTATTTTAAGCACTCTCCATTGTTATCTCATTGGATCTGCCCAACAGCCTTGTAAATAGGTGCATTTTGCAGATGAGGAAACTGAGACAAATAGAGATTGTGATTTGCCCAGCTGGTAAGTGTCTGAGGCCATATTTGAACTCTGGTCTTCATACCTAGCACTCTATCCACTCTACCACTTAAGCTGAATGAATGAATACCGTTTCTTTTTTCTCCCCAGGTGTGCAACTTTGCACTATGGTCCAGACCTCCCTCCAACCAGCATCATCATCACCTTCCACAATGAAGCCAGGTCTACCCTTCTAAGAACCATCCGGAGGTAAGACACATTTCAGTCAGTCAGTCAGAAGTTATTTATTGAGCACCTACTGTGTACTCCATATTGTGATAAGTACGACAGGATATAGAACCATAAGCCCTAATTTCTGCCCCCAGGGAAACTATCATTTTATCAGGAGAATGTAAGTTCCCAGCAATATCTTACCCCCAAATCTGGGCCATGAGGGAGAAGGAAAAACATAGGCTTCTTTTTTGTACTGCCTCCCTGCAAAGCCCTCTGTGCTATTTTTTTCTTATGGTTCAGGAAGGATCGACATTAGTCATCCTTCCCATGAAGAAGTAAAAAAAAATCCCTGTGAATTAAGAAACCATTACAAAGTTAAAGATATTCCCTTCATTAGGGCTTCCCCTCCAGAAACCTTTTAGAGAGATCAGACACCATCTGATCTTTGTCATAAATCCTAAAACCCAGAGTTTAAAAGGACTTCCTATCTGAAAAAAGGAAGCCCTTCATCCCCACAAGGAGTCATCCAGCCATTACTTGAAAGCTTCCAATGGGGGGACCCCACTGCCTCTCCACACAGCCCATTCTGCTTTTGGAGGATTCTAATTGCTGAGAAGCATTTCCTTGAATTGAGCTGAACACACTATTCTAGCCCTTTGTGCCTCCTGCCTCCACATAGAACAAGACCAATCCTGCTACATGATGAGCCTTCCCATACCAGTCAAAGGCTTCTTTTTTCTAGCCAAGGGACACCTGTCTCTTCAATGTGATTTCTTTACCCTTCTGGGACCTTGCTGAAAGAGACCTATAAAACTATGTTCAGCACTCATTGACAAAAGGCCGAGGTCTCCCATTGCATCCAGGGCCATCTCCATTCTTGATCTCTCTCTAGTCACTGGACCCAGATGGCTCTGGAGGGGAAAATGAAACAGGTGACTTTGCATAGCCTCCCTCACTTAAATCCAACTCGCTTGTATGTCCAGGTTACAAAGGGAATGTTCACCAATAAGAAGCCTTACCATGCTAGCTCAAAGTGCCCTGGCACCTTGCATCTCATTGCAAAGTAAAACATAATCTTTTTCCTCCCTGTTCTATGCTGCAGCCTAATATTGAGTTTTCAGGTCACTAAATTCCTCATTTTTTTAAAAAATTGATCATCAATTCATGTCTTTCTGTGTTTAAAGGAGAAATCGGCCTAATGGAAGGGCTCAATGCTTGCCCTGAAAAATAGACAATTCACTTTTGTCCCTTATGTGTTGATTCCATTAAGCCTTTGAGCATGATGAGCCTCACTTGGTCCAGGACTCATGCTAAAAAGCTAGGTCATCATGATTATCCCTTCCACTGAGCCTCTTCATTCCAGAATTAAATTTTAGATCGTTTTCAACACCTACAGTATGAGGGATAAAGCAGAAAAAAATCTGCAAAATAAACATTTTACAGAATATAGTAGAACTCTCCAATGCTGAAATTAATTGTACACAATTATTTGGTGCCCACTATGTGCTAAACTCGGTGGCAGTCAATGGTGATACCCCAAAAAAAAAACAGTTCATAATAAGCTCATATTCTAACAGTACTGCTATAGGTATAAACAAAAGACAGGGAAAGCAGATACAAGGGAAACCTGGAGGGCAAAACATTGGCATCTGGAGATGTCAGGAAAGGTCTTAGGCAGGAAGTGACTATCCACCTCCATCTTGCAAGAAGCAGAGGTGAATCTAGAAATGGGGGATACCTGTGCAAAATCACAGATTCAGCTTGCTGTCTGAGGAACAGTAAAGGCAGCATGGTGTAGTAGAGCTAGTCACTTAGCTCCAATTGCCTCAAAAAAACATCCTCCCCAAAAAAGAAATTTGCCTGGAGCCACATAGCTAGTAAGACCGTGGGGTTTGAATTCAGGACTTCCTGACTCCAGATCCAATCTTCTCTCCAGGTCCCACCTGTGCTTGGAATCAGGAAAACCAGATCCTCAGTGATATTTGCCAGCTGAGTAATCATGGACAAGCCCCTTAATCCCAGAAATAGTCAGTGCCCTTGTCTGTAAAATGAAGGGCTAGCCTGGGTGACCTGCTCTCTAAATCTATGATTCCATGAGTAAGCCGTGTGTCTGAACGGCACTGTTCTTATTGGAGGACCCCTTCAGAAGGCCAGTCCAGATGTAAAATTTCCCTCCCCTTATCCCCTAAGAGGCTTGTGAGGTTGCCATCATGTCTTAGGAGATGTATGACCTTTGGGGCCCCCGCCTGACTGACTGATTCCTTCCAGAGCTCATTTAGAAGTTCAGACAGCTCCATGAGAAGTAGTGATGCTGAGGCCTCTCCAAGAGACAACTTGACCCCTCTAGGCCTGAATCAGGCAGATCCTGCCCATGCCTGGGCATTGAGACCAGCTCAGCAGTGACCTAAGCCTGCTGCCTCACTTTGACACATGCTGTCAGCACAGACTGAGATTTATAATACCCTATTAGAGCCAGGCCCTTGTTGAGAAAGAAAAATGCATCACTCATTTGGTCATTTGGCAGGACAAATTAATCCCCAGTCTCACAGGGAAAACAAGATTAAATTCAGGTCAAAGAGAGTGCATCAAGTATGGGGGATCTTCAACATGCCTATCATCTAACCATGGAATCCAAGACTCATGTCCCTTCTTTTCCCAACAGGAAGGGTATAAGAGTGGACAAAGGTGTCAGGAATTGGGGAAAGGGAAACCATCCCCAAGAATTTAGTTTCTTTTTAAAATTAATTTATGCACCAAACTTTGTCCTAATGAAAAGATGAGGGGATAGTTCCTTCTTTATAGATGTAGGGAATTATGGGCATGGAATATTACATATATTGTTAGGCTGAGTTGATGGTTTGGTTAGTTTTACAAAATTGGCTTTCCCTTCCCATTTTTAAAATTATTTGTTTGAATTGTTCTCTGCGTAGGGAAAAAAGAGGAATATATTTGTAAATGAAGATGATTTCAAAATGGAAATGATATAAATAATAAAATAAAATAACCTTTTAAAAATTAAACATAATCCAACATATTAGCAAGAAATACAACTAAAAAGGAGAAATAGGGATTTGTCCTTGGGTGATAAATTTAAAGAGTACTGAATAAATTCCTTTAGTATGTTTTGATAGCTCTTTAGGGGCTTAGAATCTATTTAGCAATATTAATTAGTTAAAATATGAAGCTCTCATATAGTTCTGTGAGCTCTTTCTCTGCCCCATTGAAATAGCTAGAGTGGTCCTATATTGGTGTCCCAGGATCTGTGCCTTGTAGCTCATTAGGTACAGTCCTATTCTCCCCCCAACTCCTCAACCCATGGAGAAACTCCTAGGAAGCAGTGATCTGGATTCAAGTCTCAGACTATTATTTGTTTAACCTTGAGCAAATCATAACCTCATAACATAACATAACAGTCATAACCTCCGTTTCTTTATCAGTACAGTGAGAGAGATGGACTAGAAAAGACCTCAAATCTTTTTAATGCTACATCATTAAGATATAAAAGAATACTATTGAGATTAGTGTAAACATCCTGTCCAGAAGTACAGAATAGAAGGAGGTTATTTGACTAGATTTTGAGTGTTAGCTAGAAGATTGGGCAAAAGAACTGATTAGATTAAAAATTTGTCATTAAGGTCCTAGTGTTAGCCAGGGAAGAAGATACCCTGGCTAACTGAACCACCTGTTTGGTCTAGTTACCAAGTGGATATCCCACCTCGAGAAGACTTAGCTTCAGGTTACCATACTTTAGAGCTACCCTCTCACTTCTATTTCAGTCTACATTCTTCAGACAGAAGTCTGACATCACAAATAACAACCCTTCAGAACCTCAGTTTCCACATCTCTGGATTTCTCTGTTCTAACATTTCATCCATTGTCATTCAGTTTTCTCTAAGATTTTTATTGGAAGGGGAGAGGGAATAATGGACAAATATACTGAGAATATGAGGAGAGAGAGGGAGAGGGAGGGGAAGGGAGGGAGGGAGCCCACTTGGTGACTAGTGCCTGCTGTCAATGAATAAATTGACATTCTGTTTTTATAGATCAGAATCCTTTGAGTTGGATCTGTATATGACCTTTTTTTCCTAGGATATGCACCCTCCTGAGTAAGCAGAGAATAGAATATATAGATCTTCTAGATTGAGGAACAAGAACCTAAAATAGAAGTAATTAACCCCATGATTACCTGAAACTACTTAAATACAATGATCGGGACCATAATTACCATTTAGACATCAAATCCTCATATGCATATACATATGCTTATGTGCAGGTTTATACATGTGTTTCTATGTTGTACACATGTATGTTATATGTGTGCCTCATGTTATGCATGTTTGTTAATTCCTGGGTGCCTGTTCTATATCTATACATCAATGTGTGTATGTGTACACATAAGTGCCGTGTGTATTATACATGCATCTCTCTCTCTCTCTCTCTCACACACACACACACACACACACACACACACACACACACAATCTGCTCATGACCCCACCACTGACCATCCTAGGAGCTTTGATTTGCTGAGTTTCCAACCTGGGCTGTTTTATTCCTTAGGCAGCTCCTTCTGATGCCAAACTTAGTGCTGACCCCAATCAGCTCATCCTGCTGAAGCTCAGACTCCTGAGCTCAAGAACTCTGCCAGCTCCAGCTTCCCTCAACACTCAGGTTGTAGACATGGGTTACTGCACCCAATTACAATCATAGTTTTGTGCCTTTTCCTCGTAGTTTTGGGAATTAGTGTAGCCCTAGTGAAACAAGTACTGGACCCTGACTCAAAAGATCTCAGTTTGAATGATACTGGCTTTAAGCTATGTATCCTAGACAAGACTCTTTCATGTCTCTGGACTTTAGTTTCCTCATCTTAAGATAAGGATATACTATTTGTACTAGCAATGTGGATTAAAAAGCATTATCATCATCATCATCATCATCATCACCACCATCATGTCAGAGAACAAAATCAGTCAAATGGAGGGGAAGAAGAGCTTCCTGCTATCAAAAATGATGCATGTCAGTTTTCATTTGATTACTTATGATATGGGGGATTTAATTATTAAGCACAAAGTTGCATTTTCTTGTTCTTTAAAGACAAAAAATAATTGCATTTGAAGGTTCAATTAGGAAGATGCTTTGTAAATAAGAGTGTATATAAAAATGTTAATTATTTTTATTGATATCAGAGAGCATCCCAGTATTGGTCCCATCTAGCTATATACATATGCATTTGTGTACATGTGTGTATATGCATATTGTGTTTATACATGTATATATATATATATATCTATGCAGGTACACTTCTGTGTGCATGAACATATGCACATGCTAATATTCATGCATCTATACATGTGTTTATATATGCATATATAAACATATATATATATATATATATGAAATGAGGGGAATAGAAGTAACAACTGGGAAAGTCAAGAAAGACTTCTTGAAAGAGGTAAAACTTGAGCTGAGCCTTGACAGGAGCAGAAGTTAAATAAAAGAATCCCAAACTAAGCTGGTAGAGGTGAATAGATAGACTACCACACTTGGAGTTAGGAGAACGTGGAATCAAGTCTTCCTTTGATTCATGCTAGCTATGTAACACAAGGAGAGCCACTCACTCAATTTCCTCAGTAGATATAATCATACATATCCTGAATTTATTTACCTGTGCAAAAATTGTACCTCCATTAGACTGTGAACTCCTTGAGGGCAAAGACTTTTGCCTTTTTTTGTAAGTGTTTAGCACAGTGCCTGATTCACAGTATGTGCTTAATAAGTATTTATTAATTACTTATTAATTGTCATATATTCTCAGTGCCTGGCAAGTAGGGGACACAATCAAAGTTTCTTGAATGATTGATTATGCAAGGAAAGGCAAAAGGCACAGTTAAAAACTTCCATAGGTGGAGATGGCTCATAGTTGAGGAGAAACTCTCTCCAGTTGCCCTCAAGGTCTTGCCACTGGAGCCATTTTGGGAATTCCAGAAATGAAAATGTTCCACATGCTCCTTTGTTACTATTTTGGGGTTTCTAAAACCTAGGCCAGCTCCCAGCCCGTTATGGGTCCTCCAGATGCTGTGCAATTCTAAAGAGAGCATAGAATGTCAGAGCAGATACACTAGAGACTTTCCAGTCTAGCCTTCTGCTCTTTACACCTGAGAAGTCTGAGACCCAGAGAGAGGGAGGCAGCTTGGTTTAGGTCTCTTATCAGCAAGAGTTGGACTGGAACCCAGGCCCTCTGACTTCCAAATCTCCACTTTCCCCAGGCTTTTGTTGAAGTGCTTGATTGTACTTTAAGCACCCAAGCCTCCTGCCAGCCTGGGCAGGCAGCCATATTTCCCAGGACTGTAAGGGAAGTTGGTTCTCTGCCCATCCAAGACTTCTAAAGCCTTGGTCTGAATTCTTTAATCTCCTTTACTTTCCCTTACCATTCAGCCCGACCTTTGACCAAAGGACTACAGAGCAACATTGATTGAATGCCTCCTGGTACGAGGAGTTTGGTGGAGCTCCAAAGGAAGTGGAAGGCACAGAGCTTGCTTCTGGGGAGCTTGCTGCCTCCCTGTGGAAATAACAAATAATTGGCCATAAAAATGATAATCTTCTTGGGAGATAGGGGTTACTGCTCTCCTCATTTTACACATGAAAAAAATTGAGACTGAAAAAATAAAGTTACCAAGGATTTGTTGTTTCCCAGTCATTTCACTTTTGTCCCACTTTTCACAACCCCTTTTTGGAGATTTCTGGGCAAAAAAGTGGAGGGGCCCAGGGTCAGGTAGTGTCTGAGGCCAGCTTTGAATTCAGAGAGATGATTCTTCCTGATTCCATGTCTGGCACTCCATCCACTGTCCCACCTCACTACTCCACTGTGTGAGTGTGAGGCAGGATTAGAACCCAGATCTTCTTGACTCTCAGTTCAGCAGAGCCACCATCACAACTCCTCAACATGCAGCCAAATGATAACTCCAGGAAAAAGACAACAAGATTTTGCTAGTGTAATAATATATGGTATATACATATGATTACAGACCCTTCTTTTTTGCCAATGATGAAAATAAGGATCAAGGGAATTGCATCCAACTAAGTCAAAAGTCCTAGATTTGAACGCAAGTCCATGGCCATGTTACTGTGTTAACGTGCCAAAGAAATTCAAAGCATGGGGGGTAAAGCTTGGGTTTGGGTAAGTCAGGGCTAGACCTTTAAAGAAGGGAAAGATTTAGTGGAAAGAATGGTAGATATGGGCTTCTTCTGGGAAGTCCAGCCAAAAGAATCACCATAAGCAAAGGAATGGAGGTAGAAATTCAAGGAGGATCTTATTTCTAGACCTAGAATGGCCCTCCAAAGCCATCTGTCCAACCCCCTTATTTTATAGATCAGAAAATTAAGGCCTAGGTAGGTGGAGTTATCTGCCCATCACCACACAAGTAGTAAAATGTACTTAAAGATTTGAGTTCCATTTCAATGCCCTTTATACTACCCAAGGCTGGCAGTTGGAGGAAGATCAAGTCTAAGAAAGTGCCTACTGTGATAAGAACCCAAATTCCACTTAGTGATGAATCATCAGCAGATGGTCTAGTTGTGAGATCTTGATCCCATTTCTAGCTTTGACCTTTGGGATATACAAGAAACCCAGTTCCCCATCCAAGGTCTCCTGAGCCCTCAGCCACTTTGCATGAGATCCTGCTACTGCTCAAATTGTCCTGATTAAAAGAGCAAAAACAAGCCAGGTGTTAGCTGGAAATGGTATAATTAGCACTTAGTGCTGACGACTCTTTTTTTTAAACCTTGGACATTTTTTATTTGCTAATCATCTCTCAGTATGGTTGAGCTCTGAGCTCGCACACGATTTACCTTTTGATGTTCACATAAGAGAACTCTTGAATTTCAAAGAGCCGGCGGGGATTTGAGGGAGTAAAATGCCGAAACTGCAGCTGTAATCAAACCTCATTATAGGTTATTCTTTAAGCAGTTTTCCCCTCCCGTTTTCCCTTTCTCTACCCTCCATAATTAGAGGGTTGGCTGTTGGGGGTGGTTGGGTTCCCCCCATCCCCAGTAGTGATCATGGTAAGGCTTCCTCCTCCATCCATCCTCCCTGGAGCCGGTTTCACATGATGGCAATCTCTCACCCCTTCTTCAGTGAACTTGATGAAGGGGCTTGAGTCTTTGTGGTGGGGTTCTGTTCTCCACTTTGTACTAGTTGCCATGGTGAGAATTAATACTTCACAGATAAAGGGGACTCCAAGAATAAAGTTCCCCTTGTAGGCTGCTGAACACCCAATACAAAGAAGAGCTCTAAGAAACGACACTGGGAATCGAGGATCTAAGCCCCGCTCATTTCCCATCCTCCTCCTCATTTTGGGGCACATCCTGAAGTCAGCACCATGGTCAGGGAGCTACCATGTAGTGTGAATGGGCTTGCTCCAAGAGACTAATGATAGATAGCATGAGCCATCTAGAGTACTTGCATTTGAGCTTTGTAGCCACCCTGTGGGATAGGTACTTCAGGTATCCATATTGTGCTAATTTTGCAAATAGGAAAACTCAGACTTGAGAGAACAGGTTGTCAGTCAGCTAACAGATGTTGGAAGCAGGACTTGAATCCACGACTTCCTGACTTTAACACTCTTAGCTACTATGCCTGTGCTGTACTCTCATAGCATTCGTACCTGCTGAAATTGACATGATGGATGTTTCTGCATGTTCATTCACCTGGACATGCAGTAGATTATTCAGAGTGTCTGTCTCTTCTTGAACCCCTAACAATTTCCTTTTTTATTTCCCTTCATGCTAATCTAATATCTATCTACTTTAGCATCTTTCTTGGCTCTTTCTCCGTTTTCTGCCTGCTGACTATGATTCACCACTGTGTCCCTTGTTCCTTCTTCACCCACTTGCTTGGCAGCCCCTATCCATTCTCACAGCCTTTCCTGCTGATTTCTTTCTGAAATATTCTCAAATGCATATGGTTTTATCAGTCACCTAGAATGGTCAGTGAAGATTCTAATTCCATATTTACCACCACATAACCAATTTTGTGTGATCTTGAGCAAGCCACTTAACCTCTGCTTCTCCATCTGTAAAATTTGGAATTGAACTAGATTATTTCTGAGAACTCTTCTAGCTTTGATGGATTCTAGGATTCTATTTTATGCAAAGGTAGCTCTCTTAAGAAAATTACAGCATTATTGCATTCAACCCTCTTTCTAGGCTTATACGTCTTGCAACTTTGAACATCTTATAATCACCCAGAAGAAAATATGTTTAAAATGCCATTCTGAATCTTTTCCTTATCCTATCTTCCCAAACTTGAAAATATGTGTAAGCCCCTCAAGAGCAGGAACTATTTCTTTCTTTTTCCTTTTTTTTGGTCTTTGTATCCATAATACTGGGCAAAGTGACCAACATAAGGTAGGCAATTAGTAAATGCTTGTTAAGTTGTGGTAAGCCTCTCTCACCTCTTCCATTACTATCATTGGCACTACTACAGTTTCTCTCAGATTGATCTTATATTTCTCCTTTTCTTTTGCCTCTCTTGCCAGCCTGGCTGATTCTTTCTTCATAATATTTAAATTATGCAGCATTTGTTAAGTATTCCCTCCTCTTCCTGGTCTTGCCAATGGACAGTGACAACCCAAACAGTTCCAGTCATCCCAAAGTCATGCCTTTTATTACTCCTCAATCCCAAACAGTAATTTTTGCACATTTAATGTCTGTGACCCCTTTTTCCTCCTTGGCATAAATGACATAATCTCAGTTTACCCTAACTCATATGGAGAGAATTGGTTCCTGTCTTTCTTAATTTTGGGTAGTATTTTGGTGTGATTTCAACTCCTCAAAAGATACATTAAAATATAACCTGGTGGGAAAGAAATAGAAATTGAGGAGATTCCCATTAATTAGGGAATGGCTGAACAAGTTGTGCTATGTAAATATAATGTAATACTACTGTTCTCTGAGAAATGATGAGCAGGTAGATTTCAGAAAAACCTGGGAAGACTAATATAAACCGATGTTAAGTGAAGTGAGCAGAACCAGGAGAGCATTGTACACAATAACATTGTGTAGATGATCAATTCCAATAGACTTAGTTCTTCTCAGAAATGCAATGATCCAAGACATTTCCAAGGGACTTGTGAGGGAAAATGCTAACCATACTCAGAGAAAAAACTATGGCATCTGAATCAGATCAAAGGATACTATTTCTACTTTTTTTCTCATGGTTTTTTCCTTTTATTCTGAGTCTTCTTTCACAACATAACTAATGTGGAAATATGTTTAACATGATGTCCTGCATAGCAGGATTTATTAAGCTTTTCCCACTCATGACCCCTTTTCACCAAGAAATTTTTACATGACCCCATCTCAAATCTGAACCAAGTTGTTTCTGGCAGCGATTGTGCATGTAGCGCAAAGTGTACATGTTGTGTTTTCAGAACCAAGACTGTAGTGAAGTTACACCATGCAACATGGGCAAATGCTGCTACATGTTTGAATAATTTTTGGTCATTGCATTCAGTTAGTTTTTACTATTGTGAAATTTTTTGTGACCCCCTACATTCAATTGCAGGACTCCCAATGGGGTTGCAACCTATAGTTTAAGAAGCTCTTGTATAGCCTATATCAAATTGCTTGCTGTCTTGGGGAAGGAGGGGGAAAGAGAGGGAAGGACAAAAATTTGGAGCTCAAAATCTTACAAAGATGAATGTCGAAAACTACCTTTATGTATAATTGGGTAAAAAACAGGCATTAAGTAAATAAATATTATAAAATATAAATTTAAAGGTTTAGATAGATTAATCCTGAATACAAAACAAGGGCCAAAGGTATCCCCTTATGTCAACTATTTCTTGAAAAATAAAGCTACTGTTTTCTTTCCTTTAGTTATATTGCCTACAATCCACGCTGAGACACATCCAATCTCAACCCCATCACCTCCTTTCTCTAACAATATGCGCTTCAGTTTGTCTTCCCATTTTTGCCACCAGACAATGTAATGGTTTTTCCTCTCTCTATCTTAGTGTGTCAAACCGAACTCCAGTGCATCTGGTCCATGAGATCATCTTAGTGGATGACTTCAGTGATGATCGTAAGTATTGGCACTTCCTTTCTCTCCTATTTAGGTCTAAAGCATAGGAGTGATGCTCAGTATTGCACTTGTTCTCAGGAGACCAAGTTCTAAGCAAACTGGAAGAATTTCCATCTGAATGAAAAAAAGAAAACTGATCTCATGACTCTTTTAAAATTCTTTTTTGACCCTATGAACATGAGTTCATAGTGTTCATAAGTGTGTGCCAGATGACTTTATGGCAACTTGTGTTGTAGGTAAAGCACTAAATTTGGAGTGAGGAAAATATGGTTTTTAATCTTGTTTCAGATATATAATATATGTACGATTTCGGACGAGCCACTATGAGCTTCTATTTCCTCATTTGCAAAATGGGAATCTTAATAATACTCATCTCCTAGGGATGTTATGAGGTCATACAAGATATTGTATGAAAAGATACTTTGCAAATCTGAAAGCATTTTATAAATGTCAGCTATTACTACATAACTGGGCTTATTACAATGTGAGTCTGTATGCTTGTTTGATTATGCATTTGCCAAGGTATGCTTCCTTCCATCTCTAACCTGAATTTCTGCTTCTGCCTGGACTATTTGCAGTAGCCTCTTAATTGGTCTCCCTGGTTTAAGTCTTTCCTTTTCTAATCTAAGTTTCTCTCTTTTCCAATCAATCCTACACACAATAGACATAGTAATTTTCCTAAAGCACTAGTTTGACCTTACTCAACAAGCTCCAGTGGTTGCCTATTACCCTTAGCAATAAAGAGAAACTTCTGTGTTCAGAATTCAAAATTTTTCACAACAAAGCTGCAACTCGCAAATATATGTGTGTGTATAGTTGCATGTATACATATTTATATATACATATATGTGTGTGATTGTTATATTTAGTCATTTTCTGTCATGTCTGACTCTTTGTGGCTCCATGTGGGGTTTTCTTTAGCAGAGATACTAGAGTGGCTTAACATTTCCTTCCCCAGTTCATTTTTAGAGATGAAGAAACTGAGGCAAATGGGGAAATTTGTTCAGGGTCATGTAGCTAGTAAGTACCTAAGGCTGGCTTTGAACTCATGAAGATGAGTCTTCCTTACTTCAGACCCAGCACTCTTATACTATGGAACTTAGCTGCCCTATAGAAATATGGATAATAAAAGAATCATACAAAAATGAGTGAATGAATACACAGATGAATAAATACATAAATGGACAAGTGCAAATATAAACATAATGCATATATATGTGTGTGTGTATAGTCAGGCATATATGTGTGTATAATATGTATACATGACTCCCTTTGTTCAACTTTCCAGCCAAATTGTCCTTCTCAGTATTCAGTACTGACTTCCCCACTGCCAAGTGCCCTTCTTCTCACCTCCATTCTTTTCTTTAATGGCCCAGCTCAAGTACCACCTTGGCCAGAAAGCCTTTAGCATTTAGTGCTTTCTCAAAATGACACTGTAGTATTTTGTGAATTTTCTGTATTTGCTATATACTTATATTAACATTGTTTCCAATAGACTGCAAGATCCTTGAGGGCAGGAATTGTTGTCTTTCTAACTTCAGAACTCCACTGCTTAGGTGATTATCCAGTATATAGTGGGTACTTAATTAACATATGTTGATTGATAAGAAAAGACTAGCTTATCCTTTTAAAGATCCAACCTAGAGCTCACTTCAGTTGAATAAATGTGGTTTCCTTGCTCTTACTCTGTGAATACATCTCAACTAAAGCTTGGTCTGGAATGAAAGGGTTCTCCTACTTCCTAGTTATCTAATTTAGTATTATCTTATCCCTCTACACCCTAAGTTTTTCCCTTCCCATACCCCAGAGACCTATCTACCCCAGTACCTCTAGGCTAGGCTACACAGATAAATTTCTCTTGACCAGTTAGTCAGTCAACAAGCATTTATTTAAGAACTTGATATGTACTAGACACTGTGCTAAGTACTGGAAATACAAAAAGAAGCAAAAGACTGTCCCTGACCTCAAGGAGTTTACAGAATAACATGCAAATAAATATATAAAAAGAAAGTTATATATAGGAGAAAGACAAAATACTTATCAGAGAGAAGGCACTTCAACTAAGCAGGATTGAGAAAGCTTTCCAGTAAAAGGTGAAATTTTAACTGGGATTTGAAGAAAGCCAGGGAAGTGACTGGGAGAGACAAGAAGGGAAAGCATTCCAGGCATATAGAATGCCCAGAGCAAACTCCTAAAAACGGGGTGATCTTGTTTGTGGAATAGCCAGGAGACCAGTATTATTAGGTCAAAGAGTATGAGATACCAACAATCCCTTGTGTTCCGGGAGCTTAAATTGTAATGTGGTAGACACCATGTAAATAACGAGGCACATATAGGCTATACAAGGTATTCCAAAATTCTGCATGCAGTTTTAAACTGTTACAGCCTGGAACTGCACACCAAAGACTCTTTATACAGACAGAGTATATGGGAGGTAATGTCAGAGAAGAAGGTATCAGCAGCTATGGGCACTGCCTTTTGCATTGGTGGGCATTGAGTTGAGTCATGTAGGAAGCCAATGACTCCAAGTACTGAGCTGTTCTCAGAGGTCATTCCTCTGCTTCTGGTGGGATAGGGATTTCTTGGACCCTGTGATCCATAGAGAAGGATGCTCCATAGATTTCCTGGTCAAGTCAAGGCTTTACTGCTGCCTTAGAAAGGTCTTATCAAAAGGTGTCAGGGTACCATAATTCAAACTAGAATGCAAAAAATACTCCCCATTTCAACTACATTGTGTTAGGAATTTTTTTTTAATTCCCAGATTTGTCATTTCTTTGGAAGAAGGGAACTTCTAACTAGGAAGTTCACTCTACAAAGCACCTTAGCAACTCATCAGTAATATTTAGCCTTAGAGCACAGAGCACTGAAAGATTAAGCTAAGCAATTTATTCAGGATTTCATAGCCAGTGAGGCAGAACTTGAACCCGGGGCTTTTCCATTGCACTTCTAGCTCTCTATCCCCTAGGATGGGCCACTTTCCTGATGATGGTGATTAGAATTTTTTTTCTCTTTTACACCTGTGAACCTTCCCAAGATATCTTGGGGTTTACTGGCTAGATTTCTTTCTGAAGGACCAGGCCTTAAACCAAAACCAATCTGATTCTAATTGACCACCAATAATTCTTAGGCCAAGCCCCATTTGGTCCTTGTTTGGGTCCTGATTGACTCAGATCAAATGTAAATAGCATTCATTTCTTCTTTGGCCAGAAACTCTGAGGGTCTTTCCCTCCCAGAGTCATTCATTTATTTATTTAGATTATTTTGGACTAGGTGGAAGAGGAGATTCTTTGCCTTAATTGTTACCTAGCCTACATTACTAAACAGGAGTTAAGACCTGTTGAAGACCTTAGCTTAAAAAGGCCAAGGCCTCCTTTTTCATCCAGGGCCATCTCCAGTTGTTCTGATCTCTATCTAGCCCCTGGGCCCACATGGCTCTGGAGGGGAAAGTGAGGCAAGTGACTTTGCACAGCCTCCCTCACTTGCATGTCATGCTATCATCCCTTTAATGTCATGGTCCTCTTTGAGAATGAAAGACAAACAACTAGAGACACCCCAAAAAGACTGCTAAGAGTGGGAAGTCACCAAAATTGAGTGGTGTCAGGGAAACTAGAAACAGGTTAGAGGAGGGGGCTTTCAGGGAGCCTCACCTGCCCCTGCAGTACACAGGCTGCTCCAGAAGCGTGGAGGACAGGATGCTCACTCATCATTCCATCTTGTCTTTTTCAAGCTGACGATTGCCAGCTGCTGAGCAAGCTACCCAAGGTGAAATGCTTACGGAATGAGCAGCGAGAAGGTAAGAGCAGCACAGCTTCCTGAGGGGGACCCCCTGGGCCGGGGAAAAGGGATGGTGCTACAGGGAGCAGGGAGGTTGGCTGCTCTGTCACAGCCCATAAAAGTCCTACAGGAACTGTGCACCGGTCCCAGGGGGTACTTGCAAGGCCATTTGTCCTCATTCTACAGGGCTGATCCGTTCTCGGATCCGGGGAGCAGACCTAGCCCAGGCCAGCATCCTGACTTTTCTTGACAGCCACTGTGAGGTAAACAAAGACTGGCTTCTGCCCCTCCTGCATAGGATCAAAGAGGTGAGTAGAGCCCAAGAGCTGCTCCCAGCTATTTCCCTGAATGCTGGGTGCTTCTCTCACACCAGGTGGGGCCTGAGAGGCTGATTGGTACAAATGATATTCAGACTTCTGGAGGAAGGACGAGGTACAAGGGTAGAGGGGTTCTAATTCTCCAAAAAAAAAAAAGGAATACCAGACACATTTTAAAGTTTGATCTGCATTATTAAAATTTCATCCATCACTTTCTTCAGTCTGGATTGGAGATCAATAAACTATAGCCTATAAGTCAAATGCTAATCCCTGCATGCTTTTGCATAGCCCAAGAGCTAAGGGTGATTTTAACATTTTTAAAAGTAAATTCTTTCTACATGTTTAAATGCAGTGAACAATATTTAAATGTAAATTTTAAAAATATTTTTAAATAAGATCTTCACATTAGGCAGCAAGCCAGATTTGGCCTTTTGGTGTGATATCAGAAGGGTACATGCTCACAATGAAAATATAACAAATGGCTTTCACAAACTGGCACACTCATGAACTGACCAGTCCTGTGGAATAGTTCAGCAATCAGCATCCATCCTACCTTCACCAAGGATAGAAATCAGTTGAGCTGGCCAGGTTTGAAAATATAAACTTTTTTACCTGTGCTTTAGTGGAGAGAGTACTGGTCTTGGAGACAGATGAGTATTGGGTTCAGACTGGGAAAAGTCATTTTGGATGATAATGTCTGAATTACCTGCCCTAAAAGATTGTCATGAGGGTCAAATAAATAAAATGAATATAAAGTGTTTTCAGTATTGATTACTATTATTGATTTGTTGTTCTTGAGTCATTTTAATTGTGTTCCACTCTTTATGACCTACTTTAAGGTTTTCTTGGCAAAAATACTAGAGATGAGAAAACACATATCCAGTAAGTATCAGAAGTCAGTTTTGAACTTGGGAAGATGGGTCTTCCTGTTTTTAAGCCCCGTGTTCTATCCATTGTGCCACCTTGTTGTTCACTATTATTGAGATAACAAAACACCAGCAATAACAACAAACCTCTGTGTCTGTAGAGAGAGGACTGGGATGAAGTCTTTCTTCTGATATTTACTCTCTTTGGCAAATCATTTAAATTACTTGGTCCTCAATTTCCAAATCTGGAAAAGGGAGTTAGATCAAATAGCCCCTGGTTTCTCCTTCTGCTGTAGGCCTCTGATTCTGTGATTATTATTTATCTCTTGTTCCTATCCATTACGGAGTAGAGTAGACTACCGCTGCCATCCACCATCTAGAGATAAAACAAACCAAACAAGATGGCAGGAAAACTGGCCCATTATTTTTTTCATCCAATGAAAAACTCTTCTCCTTTGAGAAAATATAATAACAAAAGATAATAACATGCTTAGAGCCATAAGAATGGTGGTATCTCTAGCATACATTCAGGAGCGGTACTTGGAAGTCCCCACGCATCCAGTTCTCTCTGTGGTATGGCCAGAGTTGGGAGCACTTAGCTTCTCTCTTACTTGACCCTGGGACCTTACAGTCCCAGAGGGATCAGTTAATCAGTCAGAAGGTATTTATCAAGCACCTTCTATAGTTCTTGGGATACAAAAAGAGTAAAAAGGCTGTCCTTTACAACTGCATGGAGAAGGAAAGGTTCAACAAGAATAAAATTATCAGGGATTCTGATTGCCATTGTTCATTACCTTAATAGATGCTTAAGAGGGAATTAGTAAATGCATAGGTCTGATAGGAGGCTTATAAACCTTGCTCTTGAGGTTCACCCATGAGGCACCCATGAGTGGGGCACCAAGGCAGAGCCAGAGAAGAATGAGTAGAGATATTAGCTAAAGAGGCACACAAGGTGGGGGAGGAGACCCAAAAAGGGGCTTAGGTATCTTAGAGTCAGGGTGAACCAGTTTAAGGCTTACCTTTGATTCACATTGCCAAGCATCCTCATTCCCAGGGGCATTCTCTATGCCTGTAAAGTAGGGAAAGCATTATACATCTGCAGTGAAGGGGTTCCCTAGACCAATGAAATCTCAGACTTGGACCAAAAAAGGTCAGGGAGGGAAAGGTAGGCTGAGGAAATAGAGACCACCAAGAGGGTGTAGCAGCATATCAAGTCAAGGTGGAGCCTATTTAGAAGCCCAGTCCCTTATCAGCTTTACTGCTAGAAGGGAATTTCCCAGCCTGCTCTGGGGTGGTACCCTGGTTTTGGTGCCTTTATGGGTGGAGTTATATCCATCCCCTCTGGGGAGAGAGACACACTCCCTCTGCAGTGACTGAGATTAACACAGCCAACAATTTGTTCTCATTGAATAATTTTAAATTTTAATTATCAAACACAGTACTTGAGCTTACAGAAGAATCAATGTTAATCAGACAACATGAATGTAGACTCCTAGAATACAAAGTGACGAGGTAGGGAGCTGTTCTTTCATGGGAAATTGTCCTTATTAGCTGAAGCCTTTGAAGGGACTCTGCTTTGCCACCGGCTTCCTGAGACACCCAGCATTTCTAAGAGGTCTCTCTCTACCTGCTTTGGTGCTAAGGAATGGCAAGAGCTCTTGTAGGGGTCCTGCTTTTGAAATCAGTAAAGATATGGCAATGTTGATGGATGAGGGAAACCCAGTCCTGGTAGTGAGAGTGAGAAGTTTTATACAGAGAAAGTAGGGCCCAGCACCAGGATTATTCTCCTTAAGCCAGATCAATATGAGGAGAAATGAATGGTTACTTACCAGACCCCGAAAGGATGGATGGTCGCATTAGAACAAAATAGTTCACATGTCACTAATAGATATTTCACTAGGAGGTATCACTAGGGATAGAACATAACCAATATTATGGGGAGGATGGGCATCATTAATATTATGATTAAGAGATATCTCATTGTGATGAACAGGTCATTCAAGGCCTGGAAATGAGGAAAAATTGGACTCTAAGTCTGACATTCAAGGTCTTTCACAGTCTGCCTAGGTAGGATTGTTGTTTGTCCTTCATTCTCAGAGGGCCATGACATTAAGGGAGTGATCCCCAAGTGAATGACATTTATGTGAGGGATGACTGTGCAAGGTCACCTGTATCACCTTCCCCTCCAGAGCCATCTGGGCCCAGTGGCCAGATATAGATCAGGGCAAATGGAGATGGCCCTGGATGCAGTGGGAAACCATTCTCCCACTTTCCAGGGTCTCGGGTTTATGAGGCAAGGCCCATTCAGTGATGGAGGTTAGGTAAGAAATGAGGCAAAGTATAACCTTTCTTATCTAGTCAAACAAAATTTAGGAGGGGAAGCCGCTCAGGGTTTCTGGCCAAAACAAACTATCCTGAGCCTTCAGGGCTCAAACAATGCCCAAGTGAGAAGGGCTGGGACTTACTGTAGGCCAGTCAATGAGAGCCAGAGGATTTGGATTTAAGGCACAGTCTATAAAAATAAGTCTAGCCCATAAACTGCAAGATATCTTGCTAGGTTTTAGTGATCAAAATTTATATTCTTTTGGCAGAGCATCCATAGGTAAGGGTTATGATTCCCTATGTGGACAGAGGGAGAGGAAAGAGGTGAGAAGAGGAAGAAAGGAAAGAAGGAAGAAACAAATGAAGGAAAGGAGGGAGGGAGGGAAAAAGGAAAAAGAGATGCATTGCCCAACTGAAGTAGTCAGTTGGGTCTCTAGTGGGACAGCTACTAAAGGAAATGTCATGGCTTGCAAGTGAATTGAATTTAAGTGAGGGAGCACAGCCTCACTTTCTCCTCTAGAGCCATCTGTGTCCAGTGGCAAGATACAGATCAGGATATCTGGAAATAGCCACCACATAGAAAGGATGTTATAAATGAAAGACCATTGGATTAGGAAAGAGGAATCATTCTAAATAATCAATTTGTGTAGGAATCAATTAATCTCCTGATTTATAAAAATGCAACAGTTAGACAAGATGGTCTCATATTCTTTCCAGCCTTGTGGGGCTGTGTATACCTCTGGCTCCCACATCCCACTCTTACCTTGCCTTTTTTTTTCAAAGAAAGATCAAAGGAATTGGGACTAATTAACCAATAAGAGTAATGAATGGATGAAGATTGACTAGAATATGTATTTGTTAGAGTTTATTGTATGGGAAATGGAGACAAGCTGTTCCCCATCTGGACTAATCACTCAGAAAAAAAGGAAGAAAAAAAGAGAAAAAGAAAAAAGAAAAGAAAGGAAGGAAGGAAGAGAAATAATGAGAGAAAAAGAAAAAAGGGAGGGAGGGGAGGAAAGAAGAAAGGGAGGAAGAAACAAACAAACATCTGCAACTGCATTTTATGACTTGTTTTTAGTTTTGAGAAAGAATAGCCCAAATCATATTTGCTTAGTAAAGAAGATCATAAAGCCTTTTTTAGAGCTTCTCTGAAGACATTTGCATAATAGATTTCTAGTGGAAAGACACCTTAGAGAAAATTGAATTCCAGCCCTTTGTTTTAGAGATGCAGAACTGAGGCCTAGAAAGGTGAGTTGACTTGCTTAGATCAGGTTTGAACCCTTCACATTCTCCTGATATCAGGACCAGTGTTCTCTCCAATGTACCACAGTCTAGGCTTAGCTGTCCATCACCAAGTAAAGTAAGATCTCTATAATGCAAGAGGATGAATTCAAATAGCATAAATTTCTTGTCATAAACTTTGGCAAAGGTAAAAAACAATGTAAGATAAATTTCAGGGATAGTTAGATGATTCAATGACTAGAATACTGGCCTGGAGTCAGGAAGATCTGAGTTCAAGTTTAACCTCAGACACTTACCAGTTGTGTTTGTAGTGACTTAACTGCTGTCCATCTCAGTTTCTAATCTGTAAAATGGGGAGACACTAGAGGAGGAAATGGCAAAACTACTCCATTCAATTGGCCAAGAAAACCCCATGGTCAAAGTCCATCAAGTCATGTAGAGTTGGGCATGATGACTTAAACAACAATAAACAGACTCCTTATCTTCTCACCATGTCTGATTGAATATATCTTCTTGAAAGCAAGAATTACTTCTTTATTTGTTTATTCCTTCCTTCCTCCCATCTTCTCCCTCCCTTTCTTTCACCCTTCCTTTCTTTCCCTTATTTCCTCCTTATTTTTTTCTTTTTCTTTTTTCTTTTCTTTTTTTCTTCCTTCTTTCTTTCCTTTCTTTATTTCCCTTTCTTTTTTTCCTTTTCTTTCCTTTCTTTCTTCTTAATTTCCCCAGTGATTATCATATTAATTGGATCATTGATTGATTGATTTTTCAATAGAGGTTCTCTCCCTTCCTCCCGTTCCCATCATCCAAAGATAAAGATATGCACCCCCATAGCTTTAGGCCTCTGGGTAGCTCTTATCATGCTTAAGGGGTCTTTCAATTAAAGCCTTGAGAGTTTTCATTCTATGGTTGGATCTAGTTATTGGTCCAAATTCTAGAAGCCAGGAGATGGAGCTTCTGCTGGTCTCACTTTAGCTTACTGACCCAGTACTGAGTAAACTTGGAGTTCCCCCAGACTTAACCATAGATAGACCAACTTTGTGGAAAGGTCCCTTGTTTTCAGAGCATTTGTCCATTGTGATTTCAGGAACAAATTTTAAAACTTCTTTCCTGCTCAGTGTTTCTGAGTCTATTCTAGGTCTCCTATCTGTTGAAACCTCTCATTCCTTTTTCCTTCAAGAAGACTATCTTACAGACCTATATATGTAAGGAACCAATTCATCAAAGCTTCATTTCTCCTCCAATCAAAGGAATCCTTCCTTTCTATCACTCCCAAGCCTGAGACAGAGTAATTACTCAGGTCCAAACTACTTCTTCCCTCTGTGAATTCAGCAATTATTAAGACAGCCGGGAATCTCAGCATTGGACCCATTCCATCTACATTACACTTCTGATGTCTTTCTTTTTGTCTTTTTTAGATTGTTGGGCTCTTGTGAAAGCTTTCATTGCAAAAAGATTAGCCAAGCAGGCCAAGTACTCTCTGCCTGACTCTATCCATCCTAGAGCAGTTTGTGATTAAACCCAGACCCCTGAAAACCACAGAAAGCATGTGATAGTACTTTTGGAATCTGTTTTTTCTGAAATTAGAGGACTATGTGATTATGTATATGTACGTGACTATGTATGTAGATACGTATTTGTGAGTGTGTGAGCATGCAAATAACTCGTGTCTTAGGACAAAAGGTAACTTAATCTTGTTCAGTCATTTTTCAGTCATGTCTAGCTCTTCAATATCCCATTTGGTGTTTTCTTGGCAAAGAAACTGGAGATATTTGCCATTTCCTTTTCCAGGTCATTTTACAGAAAAGGAAACTAAGGCAAACAAGGTTGAATGACTTGCTCAGGGTCACACAGCAAAGAAGGCCACATTTGAACTCAGATCTTCCTGAATCCAGACGCTCCACACTATCCACTTATTCATCCAGCTTCCCAGTCTTGAACTTATAAGTAACAGTAAAAATTGAGAGTTGTAATCAGAGTTTGGGGTTTTCAAAAACAAAGACATAAGAGGACAGGAGGAAGCTATCAAAAGCTAATCCCAGATTGGTGATTCAATCATTGAGAAATTCCCTTATACCTCTCCCTTTCAATTGCAAACTACTTCTTGAAACAAGTGTCTGCTTTTATATATCTATTTCCTTTTGCCTCCTAATTTTCCTCCTGGGGTGAGGGCACAGCTTGGAAGAAGGTAATTGTTGGTAACATCATGAAGGCCATGATTCTTGAGTTGAGCCTTGAAAGAGTTAGGATTTGGGTAGTTGAAAAGAGAAGGGGATTTTGAGTGGAGGAAGCAGGATAAGCAGAGACAAATAAACAAGAAATCAATATAAATGGTTGGGATCAACAAATAGTCCAGTTTTTCCCAAGCTTAAGGGAAATATAAAATTTATGATTTCTTAGGTGTAGAGAACTCTGAGTGAAGAAGCTCCCTCTATAAATGTAGATTGGTACCTTCTTTACAATTTAAGAGAGTTTCCTGGCTATTCAGAGATTACATGATCTGCCCAGAGTCACACAACCCATATGTGTCAAGGACACGACTCCAAGCCAGATATTTCTGACTATAAGGTGATATTTTTATCCATTCTGTCATGTTGCTGTATTGCTACAAGGGAGTCATGTGAAAAAAAACTTGGAAAAACACATTGGAGCTATAGGAGAAGGCCTTGAATTGTAGACTGAGTTTTGACTAAATTTAGCAGGCACTGAGGAAACATTGAAGGCTGTTGACCAATGTAGTGACTGATTTGAAGTCAGATTGAGTTCATATTATGATTCTATTATTTTTTTCCTCTGTTACTAAGGACAAAACATTTAAGTCTCTCTGGTTTAATTTTTTCATCTATAAGAGAGTAGAACTGTCACATGATTCCCATGATAAGCACAGTTACTAGATTCTAAGGGGCAGCTTAGCCCGTTGCCTCTACAGAATGTGTGTATCTATACCTGTAGAGGTAGCCCTGAATGTTCCCCAAATTCAGCAACAATCAGTAAGAAGGTGATGGATGAACTATATATGCACACACCCTTGAGAAAAAGGAGCATCACATCAAAAGTGAGTGTTTCTTTTCATTTAAGCCCACTCTAGATTTCAAAGTCTCTCAGTAATTAAATTGTGCCAGAATGAGTGACAACTGAGAACCTGAGGACTAAATTAAGTGTTTGGTCTTAAAATTAGGGGTTCTGTGACTTTGTATCTTAAAGCAAGAAGACAGCTTAATTTAGGGAGAGATGGATTGGCCCAATAAAATGACTTAGAGCAGAGAAAAAAAGGTCCCTTTCTTTGAGATGAAAAGTGACCCAGAGGCATAAAGCAGTCTAGTCTGTCTTTGATGATTAATTTGAGGGATTCTGGGCTCTACTAGTCTTCTTTGTTTCAACTCATCTTTTATTTAGTCAACAAACATTTATTAAGCATCTGATAAGTGCTGAGTATTGTGCTAGGTGCTGAGAAAACACAGACAAAGCCATATATTCCCTACTTTCAGGGAACTTACATACACTTGGGTACATTTACTATGTACACAGATAAGTAAATACAAAACCCATACAAACAATGCACAAAATAATTTTCTGGGACTATGAGATATATTGGTAACTAGGGGATCAAAGTAGCCTTCTTATAAGAGATGCTGCTTAAATTAAGCTTTGAAAAAGAAACTAGAGTTTCTATTCTCTAAGGTCCAGGTAACAGAAGAAAGATGCTCCAGGCATGGGATAGAGGAAGGGCTCCTGTACAAAGATGGGAAATGGAATGTTGTAGACCAAAGCATCTTAAACTGTGGGTCACAACCCTATGGGGGGTTGCATCACTCAATGTAAGGTTTGTAAAAAACTTGACAATGATAAGAGATATCACATTCTGCCAAGATTTAATTATTCATATAAAAAGAAACAAGCACATCTATCTCATTAGTATGCAAATTGTCTTTCATCTTTAATAAATGGTAAAATTATATATGTACCAAAGAATTGTTTTAAAATAAGTTTCTTTGTGATTTATTATCAGTAAGTATGTGATCTATAAACCTATTTTATAACTGGGATCACATAAAAATTTCTTGGGAGAAAAGGGGTCTTGAGTAGAAAATGTTTAAGTCCTTTTGTAGACAAGGCAGAGCAATGGGATCAGTTTGGCAAGAGGATACAGTTGGTAAAAGGGAGTAATGTTCAATAATCCTGGAAAATTAGGCTACAGTCAAATTTTGAAGGGTTTTAAATGTCAAACAGAGAAACAGGAGTTTGCATTTTGTCTTGGAGAAAAGAATAAGCTTCTTGAAAATGGTTAGAACTGTACATATTTTATTAATATAATTAATTTTAAAACTGAATTTATTCTTTTTTCCCTAGCATTGTTCATCCAACTAAATAATAAAAAAATAAAAAGAAAACCTATCATAACAAATCTGCATATTCTAAAGAGAAACAAATTCCCATGTTGGCCATATCTAAAAATGTTGGTCTCTTTTTGTATTGGAAGCCCATCACCTCTCTTTCAGGAAATAAGCATCTTTTTTTCATCTTCTCTTCTCTGAAATTATAACTTAACATTGCATTGATCAGAGCTGCAAAATCTTTCAAGGTAGTTTCTTTTCAAAATGTCATTGCCAAAATTGGGAATTTTTCTCTGAGTTCTGCTTACTTCACTCTATCAGTTTAAGGAAAATTTCTAGACTTTTTCTAAAATTGTTCACTTCATCATTTGTTCTGGCATAAGAACAATCTATCACACTCAATGCTTCTTTTGTTTAGCCCTTCCTCTTAGGCAAACTCTTCATTTCTAGTTTAGACTGTTATGGGGGAAAAAAGCTGCTATATTTTGTACCTATAAGTCCTTTTCATTTTTTTTCCCAGAACTACAAAGGGTAGTATTTTCTGTCCCTGAGGCAATGTAGTTGATATGCAGAAAACTAATTCATCACCAGTGTGATCCCAGCTATATAGTTTCAAGCAGAAGTTTTTTGTTTTTTTTTTTTTTTTTCCATCCTGAAAGTCAGCTCAAAAACAAGTCACCACAGAGTCAAGAACACCAGGGAAAGAAGCTCTGCTCTTCACATATTCCTCTTTTTCATCCCAGGCTATACAGCTCCTAATTAAAATAGTGCCATATTTAGAGATCCAACTTAATTCCTGTCTCTGAAACCTACTCCTTGAATTACCTTAGCAGGTCATTTAATCCATCTGTGGCTCAGTTTCTTCATCTGTAAAATAAGATTAGCCTAGATGACCTCAATGGGACCTTTTGGTTCAAATCCCTGGACCTGTAAGTCCCTAGAAATGTAGGAGCTGTCCAGCCTCTGAGCTGTGTTCCATTTAACTTTATTACTGAGGAATTAAAGCGTATGTGTAGATATTGATAATCTTGAGAGAAGGCAGATGTACATGGGGGCCATAGGATTCATACATTTGGTGGCAGACTGAAGTTCAAACTCAGATCCTCCATGATGAGATCTTCAGTGTAAGGTGTGATTATCAAGGAATTGGCAGGCTGGAAGAAGGCTCTGATGGAGATCAGTTAGGTCCACAATCCTACTCTCTGGGGAGGTCATCCAGTTTGAAATTCAGGTTATGTCCACCCCCTGATACCCACCCTTTGCAGGGGTCTTGGGCTGTCTTACCTTGCCATGCCCTGTCAGAAATCCCAATCATATCCCTGAGATTAAATTTTCCCTATAAAATCTACTTATGGGCCATCCCATGGCTGCTGAATTCCTTTGGGTCAGTCCACTAGGGTACTCTTTTGGTGCCTTTCCCCTTACCTCCCCCCATGCCATGTGGTATCTCTCCTAACTCCATTATGCTTCCCAACCCCACTTCTCCTTAGAACTAACTCTTTTAGGGTGCTAAGCCCCTTTCAGGATTTAGCCTACCAGCGAAGTACATGCCCCAGTGTCATGGGGTGTTTCCTTTCTCCTAAATAGGAGATTTTCCTTTCCATCATTAATTTCCTTTCCATCATTAATTATTAAAACCTGTTTCCATGCTCTCTTAAATCTAGTTCATATTTACCATTTCTGGTAAATATCTACTTGCATCCCTTCATTTTGCCTGTAATCTCTTCCCTAAATAAATCCACCTTTTTGTTTGCTTGCATCATGTTTCCTTTCTCAGATTTTTTTTTTGTAGATCCGATTTTTCCTGCACAGCAAGATAACTGTAAATATATGTATACATATATTCAATTTGTCAAGTATTTTAACATAATTAACATGTAGCAGACTTCCTGCCATCTAGGGGAAAGGTGGGAACTGGGGGGGGGAATTTGTAAGGGAAAGCTTTGTAAGGGGCAATGTTGAAAAATTACCCATACATATGTTTTGCAAATATAAAGCTTTAATAAAAATATATATTTAAAAAAAATCCACTTTTTACCAAAAAGATGGCCATTGTGAATCCTTCACATGACTGAACCCCAACTTTTAGTGCCTACCATCACCTGGTGCAGAACACATCCCGCAGTTTGCCCCTCTTGCTTCTCTTTCCTTCCTTCCTGCAATCCCCAAACTATTTACTGCCATTAACAGTAGCTATCCTAGCTTTTGGGAGTGCAGGTACCTGCAACCTCTGCATGAATTGGCTGTTATTGTTTTGTGCAGTTTATGAAAGTACTGTTAGAAATGCCTTGGGTAACAATATGATGAGCATCTGCTCATCCCTCACCTGATGTCAGGATCCAGGGGACTTGATAAGTGATCTCAAGAGAAAGGGGAAAGGATAATGTTTGGTACTGAGGACATATTTGTCAGTGACTTTGTGATACAGAGCAAAGGAAGTGAATAAGCATTTATATAGTATCCTGGCTGTATGATATACAGGGAATGGATCCATGAAAATAAGTTTTAAAAGAAAATATAAAGAAGATAAATGAAAAGAGAACAAATGGATACAATAGTATGATGTGAATCTAGAAGGACCAGTAAGTCCTTGGCAGGGGGAGGGGGTGTAATTGGGGGCAACAGGGGAACAGGTTTTTTTTAAAGCATTATTAGAGAAACACAAGAGAATTAAATAATGAGCAGAACTCTTGTTGAGGGCAGATAAAATCATGAAAATAGATCATAGGATTTTAGATTCAGGATTCAAAGAAACCTTGGAGATCATTCAGTTAGGCCTCCTTAATTTTAGAAATGAGGAAACCAGGTACAAAGAGATATTAAGTAATTTGTCAAAGTAGCAAAGTCAGGAGGCAAACTCATTGTTTCTCACTCCAGTTCCACTTTTTCTGCTGTTTCCCACTGCACCACATTGCTTGGTAAGCAAGAAAAAGCAAAGCTGCTCATTTTATACTTTCCTTCTGTTTTCTCTGTAAGGATCATGATCTTTGGCCTCCAAGGAACAAAACAAAAATAGCTAATAGGCAACTGATATGCATATTAAATAGAAAGGCAGTAAGAAAGCACCCAGCTTCCCCACATGAATCAATTCACCAAACCCAGATGAATGATTTCCCAGGGTACTAAAATGGCCTACAGATATGAGCCCTAAACCACTTTCTAAATTTCTGAAAGGGCTTGGATAATGGGGAGTTATAATGTAGGGCTGGAGCTTGGTCAACATTGACCCAGTGGTGAAACAAAGGGAACAGAACTCTTAAAATTATGGGCCAATGAGATTGACTTTGCTCCTTATCAAAATCCTAGAGCATTTATTAAAGGGAGGGTTATTGAATATGTAGAAAAGGAAGCAGTTATCACAAAGCTTTTTGGGAAGAGATTATGCTGAATTGATCTAATTTCCTTTGTTGACAGCTGGTAAATTGATAGATTCCAGGACTGCTGTAGATATAGAACCATTAGGATCATAAGAGGACATTAAGTCAGTCTAACTCTATCATTTTCCTTATGAGGATATTGAAACTCAGTTAACTTTACCAAGGATCGTGTAGATAGTCAGCATGTGATGTGAGATTTGAACTAGATCTTCCTGACTCTGGGTCCATCATTTTCCATTTCACCACAGTGCCTGTAGAATTTGGTTATAGTTTGTTTGGATATTAGGAATGTATCTAATATCATATCTCATCTTCTCCCTCTAGAAATGTTTTTTACAACAGTGTACCTACTTTGCATTTACTTATCTATATTATGTCCCTCCCAGTCCAATGTAAATTTCTTGAAAGAAGGAACTATTTCACAATTGTCTTTCTGTCTCCAGCATCTTTGTGTCTTATAAATAAATGTTTACTAAATGTTTACTGAATTTAAAAAATGGAGAGATGTGATAAGACAGTATAGTATAATTATTATAAGTGGGTGCAGAATTGATTGAATATGCAGAGAAAAGAGTCTAGCAAGGAATCAGTAGTTTATTCATAATCTATTAGTGGCTTGATATCAACTTCAAAGGAGGTCATTATCATTAATGAAGAATCCCATGGATTTATGTTTAGTCTCGCTATTTAACATTATCAATGACTGGGACAAAGGCAAGATAGTACAATAAGAAGAAACTGAATCTGTGTTCAAATCCTGATTTTGATGCTTACTATCTGGTGACAAAGAAAAGTCATTATTTCCCCCTGTGGGGACTCAGTTTCCATTTTTTTTAAAAAAGGAGTAAACAGGACTCCCCCAAGGTCTTTTCAAGTTCAAACTCCACAATCCTGAAATCTTTGCCTATGAAATTTTAAGATGGCAAAGCTGCCAGAGATAGTGAAAATACTGGATGACAGTCATGATTGATTCAAAACAATCTCAACCAGCTACAGCATAAGATCAAAGTTAATGAATCAAAATTCAGTAGAGATAAATATCAAACTATATACTGAGGGACAAAAAATTATCTTCATGCATAGAAGATGGAGGGAATCATGATTATTTAACATTTATTCTGAGAAAGATCTGGAGTTTTAATGGATTGATAATATTAGCATGTTAGAGCAGCCAAAAAAAGCTAATAGGAGATAATTTTATTATACTTTGCCCTAATCACACCATATCTCAAATATTATAATCTATTCTTGACATTTTGGAAGAACATTAGCCAACTAAAGAGTATTTAAAGATCATCAAGATTGTAAAGGGTCTAAACATGCCATATAAGGATTATTTATCCTGGAGAAGATGAAAAGAGGTCATGATTATTTTTGTCAAATATGTGAAACATTATGATATAGAAAAGGGATTTTTGTTTCTCATTTTAGGTGAGACATAAGGGAAAACTCCTTAACATCTTACTTTGGCAAGGAGGCATTAGGTCTTCAAGAAAAGGCTGGATGGCCCCTTATTGAGGATATCTGGCCTCTGAAGTTTCTTCCAACTCTGTGATTATCAGTCCTTATTAGGTCCTCTAATCCATATCTCAGAGTCTAGCTTATAAAATTTTCCAGGAATACATGGAAACACAGAGAAATTCCCAGGAATACTCCTTTAGAGCCACACTTCCCCACCAAAGTCTGTCCTGGCTCTTCTCCTTCCAATAAAGTTAATCTGCAATCATATTATAATATGTCTTCCTGTAATAAACATCTGTACCAGAACACTCAAATTGGAAAAGAAATAGGTGTCCTCATTAAGACTATTGGAAGCAACTTCTGGTTCCTGCCATCACAGCTCCATTGACCCATCTCCCTTATTGTACCAGCATACAGTGGCTCAGGCATAAAGCAATATGGAGGAATCTGTATTATTTTTCAGGATCCTACACGGGTGGTGTGTCCAGTAATCGACATCATTAACCGGGACACTTTTGCCTACGTCTCTTCTTCCCCAGACATGAGAGGTGGTGAGTGGGGCTAGCTTCTTTTCCCCAGTAAGGAATTTTCTTGTTGAAAATGATTGATCATAGGAAAATAGAGTAATAAAAGAAAGAAAAAAAACTTATCAATATCATGACTTGCATGCCCAGCCCTGATTCTGGTTCTGTCCCTTCACCTTGGAATTATAAAGGAATGGATGAAGTTTTGGGAACCCCAATATAACCTAACTAAAGAGAATAGGAGCTGAAACAAGGATTCTCTGATAATTAGGGTCCTGAGTTTAGTTACTAAGAGCCTTTGACCCTAATTCAAAGGGTTTCTTTCAAAAAGACCAAATTATATCAAAGTCCCTTGTAATCTACGTCAAACTTCCCTTAAAATATCCTTTAATTTCATTAATTGGGAATCAGGGATCTGATAGCCCCACCCAAAGAAAATGAGGAAAATATCCTACTATTCAGTTTAACATACCATCATGTGACTTGTTGCTTTGACCCTTTTTTATTTACACTTGTTCAAGGACCCTGCCCTCTAGTATTTCTCCATGTCTGACTCTTTGTTGTATGGAACCAACCTGACTTCAAAGAGAACGTGGCTGGTAGGGGAGACTATGAATATGCCTCTAAAAGAACAAAATATTTTTCCCATTGCATAAAACAAATGAATACTTCCTTAGCAAACCCTACAGGTTACTACTAGGTGCATTTAAACTTTGCCAAAGAAAATTCATAAAGGAAGTCGGTGGTGGGGGGGAGTTGTGTATATTTGTTTTTTTACATATCTCAAGGTTTAAGGGATACACACACACAAACAGTGAGAGAGTATGCATATATACATGTATATATATATATATATATATAAATACATGTATATTTGTGCATATCTGTTTATCTATATACATACATATATATTATTTTTTGCTACGGTTTAGGGTTTGATTGGACACTCCATTTCAAGTGGGAGGAGCTTTCCCTCAGGGAAAAGGCCTTACGTGTGGATCCCATTCAACCCATCAAGTAAGTAAAAATCTTTACACCTAAATTTTTTTTTGAAAATTATTCTGAACTTAAGAAATAAAACAAACATTTCTATAATGTAATAGAATATAAAAAGAGATGATTACATGTGAAACTGTATACCTAATATTACTGATAAAAGTTCAGTGTCTCAGATCCAGGAGAAACACAAATGTGTTAAATGTCAAAAGCTATTTTTGCCAATAATAGGGTGATCAGAGGATATGAATAGTTTTGAATGAATTTCAGAATACTAATGATATATAAAAATGTTCCAATTCACTAAGAAGGAAATTACACATTTAAAAAACTCTAGGATTTACCTTATATCCTAAAAATTTGCAAAGATTTGAAAAAACTCAGATATGCTGGAGGGACTATGGAAAAACAGGCACTCTAGTATATTTTTTATGAGACTGTAAATTGTCCTAATAACTCTAAAAACAATTTGGAACTATACAAGGAAAGTGACTTATCTATTCATATACTTCAACCCAGTGATCTCACCAGTGAGCATATATCCTAAAATATTTCAAAGACAAAAACAAAGTTCCAGTATTAATCAAAATATTCACAACAGAACTTTCATGATAACAAAAGACATAAAACAAAGTAAATGTCCATTGATTGGGAAATGACTGAACAATATGTAGTATACAAAAGTAATAGATCAGTACTATACAGTAAGGAAAAAAAAGGAGGAATTTGGAGAAGTATGGGAAGATTTTTATGACTGATGCAGAGAATCAGGAGACCAGAACCAGAAAAACTATGCCTAATGACCACAATGTAGATTGAAATATCCCTAAGTGGAAGTTGATTAGTGAAAAATCAACTGCAGTCCCAAAGAACAGCTAATAAATAGTATCTCTTTCCGGTCATAAGAATCAAGAGATTATAAGGACAGAGTGCTTAGTATATATTGCGGGACAAGGTCATCGTTATCACTTGACTGCATAACTTATAGTTTCCTGGTTCTTCTGGCTACCATATTTGCATAGTACATGATCTCAAGAAAGGCAGGTCAGTGGGACAGAAAAAATTCTGCCACTTACAGGCGTGTGCTGGCTACTTAGCTGCTCATGTGCAGTATCCTCTCAAAATTAGGGGCAACAATTCATTCCCTTCCTTCTTCACAAAGTGCTTTGTCAGCCTCCAAACACTATATAACTGAATTGTTAGTGCAAATATTAGCATCCTCATTTCAGAACTGAGAGAATGAAGACTCAGAGGGATGACTTCAACCGACAAGCATTTATTAATTACATGCTAGGGACTGTGCTAAGCTTTGGAGATACAGACAAAAAGGAAACAATCACAGCCCCTCAAGTGGTTACTTCCTTTTGGGAAAGATACTGTTTATATGTACAAACAGTTACAAAGTATATACAAGAAATGTAATGTGGGATGTGGGAGACCAGCTCTGGAGGGATCAGAACAGTCTTCATGCCTAAACTGAAGGACTAATTCTCTTGTGGAAGAGAACATTCTGCAACTTTGTCCAAGGTCACAGAGTTCCTACATAGCAGACCCAGGAGCCAAACTCACTTCTTCGGACTGCTTTTAGGGATCTCCACCATCTTGCTCTATAGATGGGAATCCCACTTTGGCCATTTTTAGGCAGTCGGGCTGCAACTTTGTGGGAACTTTTGGTGATTCTGTTTGACCCTCTGAGGATGCCCTGGGACAAGATTAGTCTACGTTTTCTCCTCTGGGGGCTGCCTGCTTGTTGATACATGCAGAGTGCTCAGGCAGCCCCTACAAGGGCTTGAATGTTGAAGCAAGAGAAGGTCAGTGATTACCAGGCTCTGGTACCCAGTCAGTGATTACCCAGGCTTTACAGGGAAGGGTAGAGTCATCCTTGTCAAGAGTAGATGATCATAGTGAGACATACTATCATTTGCATATGAATTTGTTGTTTTGTACCTTGACTTTTTTTTTAATCCAGGAGTTGACTTGGATTTGTTTTGACCCATTTGACTAACTATATCAAATTCCCTTAATCCATCCTCCATGTAATAAGATCAACTGACGTTGAGAGAGACTAAATAAATTATTTGCCCAAGTCATTAAGCCACAAAGCGTGCCAGGCTTGGAGTCAGGAAATCTGGCTCCAGGCATTAACTATATGTGTTATCCTGAGCAAGTCACTTAACTCTGCCTCAGTTTTTTCATCTTTAGAATGAGATGGAGAAGGAAATGTGTCTCCAGTGTCTTTGCTAAGAAAACTCCAAATGGGGTCACAAAGAGTCAGACAAGACTGAAAGTAGCTGAACAATAACAAGAATTCAGCCAGTAGATGAAAGAGGCAGAATTTAAATTTAATTCTTCCTGACTCCAAGCCCACCAAGGGCAGACACTAGCAAAACTGGGGTTAGAAGTTCAGCCTGTGACCCTGGTCTAGAGTTAAGTTCATTTAGAATAGCCAGGGACTAGTTGTAGGACTGCAGCAGCATCCACAGAATTTATGATATCAAAGAAGTATATAGCACTCTACATGCATAGAAAATGTGAAACTTCTAGGGTTTGTGGCAGACTAGGTGCTTATATTTTAAAATATATGACTACCCTAGAGAATTCCATCAGGAAGATATAAATGATAAGAGGATAGTTATCTCTGAGAACTACAAATGAATACTACTGAATGAATAATTCTCAAAGCAAAGAGTGGGAATTTGCAAGAGACCAAGGAATCCATAAAAATGGATCATGTAGACCAAACAGGAGCCAGTAACCCCTATATAAAGATTCCTGCAGTACCATATTGACTTAGTTTTAAAATTTAATAATATGTATGCCTTACTGCATTTTTATTTCTTTTATTAATATTCTCAATTACATTTTAATCTAATTCAAGGCACCCATGAATCCAATATATGACCCCTTGCTCCCAGGTGTTTGATACTCTGAATGTAGACCACACTCATCAAACTCCAGATAGATATGTTGATATAAACTAAAGGTTAAATCAATAAAATATGAATCAGCCTCTCATGATTCCACGTTCTCCCTTTTGACCTACCTCCCTCCTAGCCTTTAAATTCTTCAGTGATGCTATGTAGAAAACCAAAAATGCCAAATCTCTGAGAGCTGCTTGTGGCAATAAAATAGCAATTTATGGATGTATGTATGTATTCATGTATCTATCATCTATTTATTATCTATTTATATCTATCTTCATTCATTAACTCATTCATCTATTTCTATCTGTCTCTGTCTATACTCTCCATCTATCACTTATCTATTGAGAGATGATGTTACGTTGGCCTTCACAATGCTGAGCACAAGAGATATTCTCAATAAATGCATAATTAACCAATCACTGATTGATATGGGTCATAGAAGTAGAATAATCTTGGGCTGGGGGAGGGAATAGGTGGAAAAAATTGCAAGCCATACATCTAGAAATTCCATAAAGATGATCATTACAAAGTCAAGGACAAAGCCAGCACTTATTTGCCTCTTCTTTTTCTCAAAGGCAAACGTTTCTTACTCTCTCTTTGCAACTGGCCTCTCCCTGGAATCATTTTGTTAATCAGCAAAATTGAACTCAACAGGAAGGGGTCGAGCTTAGCAAAAAATCAGTCAATCCCTTTGCAGTCCTGGGATCACTGACATTTATACAGGGTTTTCCTGAAGTCTAAGAGCAGTATTATTATGTGCCAGAAACTGTGCTAAATGCTTTTATAATTATCATTTAATTTGATCCTTAAAACAACCTTATCCCCATTTTTCATTTAAGGAAACTGAAGCAAATCAGAGAATTTTCCAGAGTCTCATTTATAGTAAATGACTGAGATTGGATTTGAACTCAAACCTTTCTTGTAGTGCTCTTTCTTCACTGTCCCACCAGCCCCCTCATGTAGACATTAGTGATTTGCCCAGCGTCACACTAATGGTAAATATTAGAGACTGGGATTGAAGTTGGGTCTTCCTGACTCTGAATACAAGACATTTTCTACCAGATTAGAAGCTAAGACTCCTGAGTTTTATTCTCAGTCACACAGTGACTATCCCCAGACCTTAGCTGGACTTGTAGGGAGTTGAACAAGATGAGTTCTACACTCAATCCTAACCCCAACGTTCTCTGATTCTCAGGACAAAGTTTTGGCTACCCTCAGGAGAAAGCATTTTTGGTCTCATGGTGTTCTCTGCTCTTCCTCAAGATTTTCTAACACCTTGACTTTGGATCCAGGGAAGCTAAACTTTAATCCTCATTCTGCTACTTATTACTTAGGTGATCTCAGGCAAATCACAGAAACATGGAATTTCAGAGTTGGAAGATACCCTAGACAAACCATCCAGATACTCCTCAAAAGAATCCCTCCCACAACATACCTGAAAAGTAGTTTTTTACCCTTTTCTTTGAAAATCTCTAATGAGGGGAAACCTATTACCTGCTAGGACAAACCATGGGATATTTTGCCTTCCATTCACCGTCCATTCAGGTATCCTTCTGATACTTATCTCCACTGTGTCTCTTCTCCATTTTCTGCATCCCCAGTTTCTTTAAAGACAATCAGTGGCCCAGTGGAGAGAACACCAGGTCCTGATTTTGAGACCCATTGTTCTATCCACTAGGCCACCAACTTGTTTAGAGTAACAAGTGTCAGAAGCCAGAGCTTCAGACACTTACTACCCTAAACAAGTCACTGTCTTAGTTTTTTCAACTATGAAATGGGTATAAGAGCACCCACTTTGAAGGGTTGTTGTGAGGATCAAAGCAGGTTATATTTATGATAAAGCACAACAAAGTACCAGGCATGGAGAAGGTGCTTAATAAATGCTACTTTTCTTCCTTCCTTCAGCCAGTCATCCCATAAATGGACTCAAGGCCCTTTTCCTTCATAACTTCCCTTCCCTTGGATTTTCCTCAGATTATCAATATCCTAAACGTTAGCTCTGAAGGAGTTGGATTAGACTGTTTTTCTGACTGTAAATCCCATCATCCCCCTTCTGCCCACATAGTTCTTCCATCACTCTTCTCAGGCAGTCAGGAAAGAAATTATAATAATAATAATGATAGCTAACATGCATATAATGCTTACTATGTGCCAGGTACCATGCAAAGTGTTTTACAGTTATTTTAATGGATCAGAATAAAGGAGAGGGACCAGAAAAATATAGGAGAGATGCTTCAAGAAGATCCTGTGTCTTATTAATGATTAGTTGATAAAGAAGCTTTCC
The DNA here is from genome assembly GCA_023553655.1 of Myrmecobius fasciatus. Classification (NCBI taxonomy): domain Eukaryota; kingdom Metazoa; phylum Chordata; class Mammalia; order Dasyuromorphia; family Myrmecobiidae; genus Myrmecobius; species Myrmecobius fasciatus. The sequence continues at coordinate 9,632 of JAJPUD010009161.1, read as the reverse complement.
TAAGCCTTTTATTTTCTTTGTTAAGTGACTTAGAGTCCTATGTCATCACTACTATAGTTCCTAACAGAGTCTTCCAAGGTAGTATCCTTCTGAGAGAATGTATAAATTTTCTCCAAGTACCAAGTGCATCTCGCTTTGGAAGCCTGCAGTCAAGGCCATGAAACCCGGGCTCTGGGAAAGAAGCAGACTGATGGGTGTAGTCTGCCAGTGAGATCCCAAAAATTTATGAGTGACAGCCAGCACAATGCCCAGGCAGTGCTACATGTAGAGGTGCATGTCCTTGTTCTAAGTAAAGTGGAAATTTATTGGTCCTTCTGCAAGAGGAACAAAAAGGATGAGGATGATGGCTTCGGTGTCTGGGGTCTGAAGAGAAGAAATTCTGAGAGAGCTTCTGCCTTCCTTTTGCTTACTCTCCTCTCCCTTTTCCTGATGTGCAGGACCCCAATTATTTCCGGAGGGCTATTTGTAATGAACAAATCCTGGTTTAATCACCTGGGGAAGTACGATGCAGCGATGGACATCTGGGGTGGAGAAAACTTTGGTGAGTCCCAGCCCGTGCCCAGCCAAAACTTGGCACTTACATGGAGCCTGAGGCCTGGAGGCCTAATGAGACAAAAAAGAAACCCCTTGTATCTCGGTGATAGCCTCCCATCTCAGCAGCTGTGTGAGAGCGGGGCGAGTAAATGAGCTGAACAAGCTGGGACTGCGAGGAAGAGGTAGAATACATGGGGCCACTGTGGTTTTTACTTAGTGACTAAAGCTTTAAGGGGTTGCAGGTGAGAGCCGAGAGTTTGTGCAAAAGAAAATTAAGAGGATGAGGAATCACGATGGATGGGATAAAGGGCTGGTCTGGAGTTGGAAAGACCAAGGTTTAAACCCTGTATTCGATTCGTAGGAGCTCTGTCACCCTGGCCATCCTTTCAGTGTGACTACCATCCACCTCTCTAGGACTTTAGTTCAGAGTGCTTGCCCCTACACTGATAAAACCCCAGGGCTGGCCAGTAAAAGGAAGAGGAGGCGGAAGTGTGGGGCGTCCTGCAAGCTCACTTTGCTACTTCTCAGCCCTCAGAGCATGCACAGTGAATGGCAGCTTCATTGAGCCCACGAACTGGCTGCAGGAATGATCTATAAGAATAGGGTCTGGCGTTTAGCAGTAATCTCATCTATTGTCAGCCTGCTATTGTTTTCTTCCATCCCTGTCTCCTTTGTGTTTTATGGCCTTCTTCCTCAGTCAGTAAAAGTTATTTTCCCCAAATTGATTGCCTCTGGCCTGACCTGCAGCATCTGCTCTCCCCATCCGGCCAGTGGAAAGAAATCTATCAGGAAAAAAGTCCATCTCTCAGCCTGTGCAGGCCAGATTGAAGGCCCAACAAATGCCATGGAAAATGAAAACAATCATAAACCAAACTGAGTTCTAACCCATTGCTGGTCCAGGCAGATTCATCTCTGTCTTCAGAAGGTCCAGTCTCACACCATGCTTTCTGTACCCCAAGGAGACAGCTCCCCCCTCTCCAAGACTTTACCGGTCCTGGTGGGACCTGCTTTAGAGTTTCTGCCAGGATTACATTATGTAGGCTAAAGAATGATGAATAAAGCTGAAGAAACATCAGAATATCTCCTTCAGTGGACAGAACAGAAAGGGATTTCTGGAACTCGCTGAGAATCAGGGAGGATCATGGAGTGTTCACATTAGGGAAGACCTCAAGATCATCCAGTCTAATCTTCCACCCCAAGCAGGGGTCCCTTCTATTAAAACCCTGACAGACCTCTGCTTTAACACCCAAGGAGAGAGGGGACTTGTGACCCTATTAGGCAGCTTCTCATAGTCTGTGAAAGTTAGCTATTTGTATGTAAATACATCTATGTACATACATACATATAGTATAGAAATATATTGCATATATGAGCTATACATATATAAATGTATGTATAAACACATGCACACAAATAGTTAACAGTTACAATAACTATGAGTGACTGCTTTGTGAGAAATCCCCTTTCTCCTTAGATGTTTAAGCACATATATGCATTTGTGGAATTTGCACAGATTATGTACAAGCAGAACATGCTATATTTATGTGTGTATTCCCTCAGTAAGACATATTTTCTATATTTCTACTTACTATAGCATAAACATATATTATATACATGGATGTGGTTTGCACATGCTACACACACGTGTACAAATGTAAGAGGAGAGAGAGTTGTGGTTGATTAGTTTCTACACTCCATGAACCTATTTGAAGTTTTCTTGTCAAAGATACTGTAGTGGTTTGCTATTTCTGTCTCCAACTCATTTTAAGGAAGAAAAAACTGAGGAAAAGCCAGAAGTGAACTGGCTTGCCCAGGGTGACACAGCTAGTAAGTGTTTAAGAATAGATTTGAATGCAGATCCTCTTGGCTTCATGGTTGGCACTTTATACACTGAGCCACCTAGCTACCCATGTATGTGTATCTGTATGTTTAGATATATTCACATACACACACACAAATATCTGACATTTATATAGAATTTTAAAATTTGAAAAATACTTCTATGTATCAGTTCTCTCTCTCTCTCAAAAAATTGAGGCTTAGAGAAGGGTAAATTAACTTGCCCATGTTCACACATTGAGTGAATGTTGGGATTGATTGCATATGTAACACACATTCTGCTCTTCCATGTTGCCCCCTTTCCATTGTCCTGGACATCATATGGATGAGATAATGGAAGGAAGGAAAGCACTAGCAGCTGATGGAGACAGGAAAGATCTTCATAGGTCTTTTGTAGTTAATTTGGGTATTTATAATAGTTAAAATTACTTAATCACTCAAAGTTGTTCTTAAAACAACATTGCTGTTACTGTAAACAGAGTTCTCTTGGTTCTGCTTCTTTTGCTATTCATTATTTCATGCAAGTTTAATCCACATTTTTAAGCTCATGGAGCTCATCATTTCTTATGGAACAGTAATATTCTATGATGATCATAGTCATTCTCCAACTGTAGATGTACAGAATGATTTTACATATATATACATATATATATATATATGTAATGTGTGTTTGTGTGCATATGTAATGGTAGCCATCTCTAGGGCAGGTGGGAGGAAAGGAAAAAAGGAACTTTACATGATAATTTTATTATATTTAAAAGGAATAGCAAGTTGTGCATAATAGATTTGCAATTTCATGTGCAATGTTCTTTTTTATTATACTATGTTATGGAAAAATGTACAAAAATTTTACATATATTATCTTATGCATTCCTTACAAAAACATAGCAAAGTAGACATTTTTTAAATCCCCTTATGATGAAGAGACTGATAAGGAGGAGGGTTGAATTGTTTAGGGTCATACAACTAAAAAATGTTTGAAGCAGGTTCTAAATTCAGTTCTTCCTGATTCAGGGAGCAATTAGATGGCATAGTTGATAGAGTGCTGACCCTGGAAGAGTCATCTTCCTAAATTCAAATTAAGCCTCAGATACTAACTAGCTATGTGACTCTGGGCAAGGCACTTAATTTGGCTTGCTTTGGTTTCCTCTTCTATAAAAATAAGCTGGAGAAGGAAATGGCAAATGAACCAGAATCTTTGCAAGAAAACCCCAATTCGAATCACAAAGAGCTGGGCATGACTAAACAACTTCCTGACCCTCATTCCAACATTCTGTTCACTAGACTACCTGCTACATACTCACTCTCTTTCTGTCTATCTCTCTCCATTTGTTTGTCTGTCTATCTATAATAGTTGGCTTTTACATGTAATTTTAGATTTTATTTAAAAATGCATTATCTCCTTCATAGGATCTCATAGTTCTAAAAACAATTCTGTGGGTTAGTAGGTAGGTGCTATAATTATTATCCCCTTTTTTTTCAAATGAAAAAATTGAGGCTTAGAGAAGGGTAAATTAACTTGCCCATGTTCACACATTGAGTGAGTGTTGGGATTGATTGCATATGTAACACGCATTCTGCTCTTCCATGTTGCCCCCTTTCCATTGTCCTGGACATCATATGGATGAGATAATGGAAGGAAGGAAAGCACTAGCAGCTGATGGAGACAGGAAAGACTTCTAATGGAAAATGACCATGGAAGTTTAGGAGGATACCTGAGATTTGAGGTGAGAAGGGCAGTGGGGTTCCAAGCATGGAACTCACTTATTTTTTGCATAACTCTGTCTCAGTTTCTTTACCTGTGGCAAAACACTCCAGTATCTTTGCCAGGAAAACTCCAAATCATGTTGTGAAGAGTTGGACATGACTGAAACAACTGAACAACAAATTCTAAAAACCCAAAGAAAGAGAATCCAGAAGGAAAGATTGGTCAGTGGCATCAAATGCTGCAGAGGGGTAAAGAGAGATAAGTATTGAGAAAAGGCTATTAAATTTAGCAATTAGGAGATTCACTTAAAAAAGAAGTTTCAGTTAAATGATAAGGTCAGAAGCTAGATTACAAAAGGTTGAGAAGCAAATACAAGAAGAAATAGAAATAATGGCTGTAGACAATTTTTCCCCTAGGAATTTATTTGGCTATGCAGAATACACACACAAACACACACACAACATGCATACATATATATATATATATACATATATATATATATATGTTATCTGTACAAAGCATGTATATATGGAATATATGTGTATACACATACATTATATATATACATATATGCATATATGTATATATATATATATATATTAGCTTGAGGAAATGATAGAATCGTATGAAGATTTTGTTGAGGTTTTTTTCTGAATAGAAATACCTAGCCATGTTTATAAGCATGAAAGGAAAAAATAGAGAGAGATTGAAGATAAGAAATTGTGAGATACTCTGCTTTGAGGAGAATGGAGCAGATGGGATCTCTGGCACCTGTTTTGCCTCCTCAAGATGAAAGGTCATCAATATGCTCTCTTTAACTCTTCAAACCTCTGGTTTCCTTCAAAACTCATCTTGAACCTCACTTCCTAAGTGATACCCAGGTGCTAGTGACTCCCCTCACCCAAATTATTTTGTATGTGTTTTTGTATGAGTATGTATGTGTGTGTGGATATACCTCTGATTCTGGAGAAATTATTTAATTTCTCTCTATAATTCTTTAAGACTATTGTTGTTATTTCTATTTACGATTCTCTTTTTTCACTTCCCCCAGAGTAATGGCAATATTATTTTAAGAACAACTTTGAGTGAATAAGTAATTTTGACTATTGTAAACACCCAAATTAACTACAAAGAATAATGAAGGGAGATACTATCTTCATCCAGAGATAGAACTGAAAAATAGAGGGATGTATAGAACCATTTGGGGTTTTTTGGCAGAAATACTAGAGTGCTTTGCCATTTCCTTCTCCAGCTCATTTTACAGATGAGGAAACTGAGGTCCACAGGGTTAAATGACTTGCTAGTAAGGGTCAGAGACCAGATTTGAACTCAAGAAAATTAATCAATAAAGATTCATTGTACATGGCAACAAGATTATATGATGATCAATCCTGATGGACGTGGCTCTTTTCAACAGTGAGATGATTCAGACCAGTTCCAATTGTTCAGTGATAAAGAGAGCCATCTACACCCAGAGAGAGAACTGTGAGAACTGAGTGTGGACCACAACATAGCATTTTCATGCTTTCTGTTGATATTTGCTTGCATTTTATTTTATTTCTCATTTTTTTCTGGTCTGATTTGATTTTTCTTGTGCAGCAAAATAATTGTATAAATATGTATGCATATATTGGATTTAACACATATTTCTACCATGTTTAACATATATTGGACTACTTGCCATCTAGGGGATGGGGTGGGGAAAGGGGGAGAAAATTGGAACACAAGGTTTTGCAAGGGTGAATGTCGCAGAATTATCCATACATATATTTTGAAAAATAAAAAGCTTTAATAAAAAAAGAATATGAATCTTCCTGACTCCAGACCCACCTTGAGGATGTTTAACCTAGAGGAAGGATTGGTAGGGGAAGAAGGAGAGTGGAGTCTAGGACATTCTAACTATAGCCAAATATTGAATGTGAAAGGAGAAAAAGAGTAAAAGGTGAGAATTAGAAGGCAAAATTCAAACTGCAGAACAGAAAGGGGCCACCTAGTGAGGTACCTCTACCCCATCTCCTGAAAAAGTATTGAAATAGAAGCTGCTGGTCATGTGTTGGGTATGTTACAGATGGAATCTTTTATTGCAATGGGAGAGTCGATGAAGTCCATGATTATTGTATCAAACTACAATAAATCCAAGGAGAGAGACAGAAAGTGATGTAGTAGACTTGGAGGAAGACCTGGTTCCCATTCCTTTCTCAGACACTCAGTATCTGTGTGATAGTGGGAAAGTCACTTAATATGTTTGCCTCAATTTCTCATCTGATAAATGAAGATAATATTAATATTATGTTGTATGTTGTAGTATGGATCAAGTGAAATAATCTGTGTAAAGTGCTATATAAATGTTAGCTATTAGGATCATTATGATTTAAAAGTGCAAGGGACCTCAGAGGCCTTCTAGGCTCCTTTCCCCCTTTTTTTACAGAATAAAAATGAGGTATAGGTAAGTTAAATGAGGGTCAGAGCTGGGATTTGAACCCACAGCTGGTGTTCTTACTACTGTATCATGCTCCCTCTCCTTTATATGCAAAAGGAGTTTTGCTTTCTTATTTCTTATTTAATAGCTCTCTCTTCTCTGGCACTCTCTAAGCTTGTTTTCTGTCTAAAATAGAAATTAATTATAAATTGGATAAATGGCAGCTATTAAATGGTTAATAGGTTTCTGCCTGGAAGAGCAGATGTCCCTTGTGCATCTATCTAGGCTGTCCTTTCCTTATCCATCTCTCCCTTCAAGGAAAAAAAAACACCTGACTTTTTAGATCTCCTTTCCTTGTACAGGAGACATGTGACTGACCAGTCCCTTTAATAGCCATCTCTGCTCCGCTCCTGTTTTCACCAAAGGCCAATGATACGGATGCCCTTTTTTCCCCCATGAGGTGCTTCTGCAACAGACTGAATGGTTCTGATAATTACCTTTCCTCTTCAGCATATGAAGAGATTTTAGGAAAATGTGACTTTCAAGGGGTTTTTTTTAGTGACTCATTTGCATTAAAATTGGATGCTTAAACTCCAATTTTTATAACATGTGATACATGTAATATATCTGCTAACTTCGGGCTGCATCTCACTTATAGGTGTTGATCTCTGGAGAATAAAGGCATCTGTTGCCTAGCAAGCAGGGAGGTGGGACAAGCCAGTGTGCAGATATTCTGACAGGAGGCTGGGGAGCTTCCTGAGTGCAGTATGGTACATTTCCGAAGTACAACTGGTTGACATTTCTTGAGGTTAATGCTGAGAAGGAAGAAGAGTGATGATAATTTTAATGATAAAAACTTTGTCAAAGCTGACCCATCATGGTGGAGAATTCCAACAAATAAACCATACGAGTCACAAAGCATTCTCAGACATAAAGCTATTTTCCACAGTTGACAAAACGTTGATCTGTAAACATTTAAGAACAGTGCTGAATAGATTCGACTGAAACAAGTACTCATACCCTCCATCTACATGGAATGAAAAGTCTTCAAAATAGAGAGCTACCAGAAGGAATTTGAGCCACTGGGGTCAGGATGAAGTGTATCCCTGTTTCCCGCACCGTGCTGCTGCAACTGTCCCAAACATGATTTCAATGGGCCCATAGAAGATGCATTTACATCCTAGTACTTTTATTCATTTACAAAAGGCCCTTTCCTTTATTCTCCTGGACAAGTTACTTCACCCTAATTGCAGCTACCTTGAAGGGGACCAAAAGAAATAATACTTTTTTTTTATTTGCATAACATATGTGTGGATAATTCTTCAACAATAACCCTTACATAGCTTTCTGTTACAAATTTTCCCCCCAACTCCCCACCCCTCCCCTACATGTCAGGATATCCACTACATGTTAATTATGTTAAAATATTGGCAAATCGAATATATGTATACATATTTCCAAACTTATCATTGTTGTGCAAGAAAAATCTTATCTACACAAAAAATATATCAGATAAAGGAAACACAATGTAAGCAAACATCAATCAAGGAGTATGAGAATGTTATGTTGTGGTCCACATTTCACATCCCTCTCTGGGTGTATACGGCTTTCTTCAGTGAACAATTGGAGGTGGTTTGAAACATTTCATTGTTGAAGAGAGCCATGTCCATCAGAATTGATCGTCATATAGTACTGTTGTTGCCGTGTATAATGATCTCCTGGTTCTGCTCATTTTACTCATCATCAGTTCATGTAAGTCTCTCCAAGCCTCTCTGAAATCATCTTGCTGGTCATTTCTTACAGAACAATAATATTCCATAATATTCATATACCATAATTTATTCAGCCATTCTCCAATTGAAGGGCATCTATTCAATTTCCAGTTTCTAGCCACTACAAAAAGGGCTGCCACAAACATTCTTGCACATGTGGGGCCCTTTCCTTCCTTTATGATTTCTTTGGGATATAAGCCCAGTAGAAATGCTGCTGGGTCAAAGGGTATGCACAGTTTGATAACTTTTTGAGCATAGCTCCAAATTGTTCTCCAGAATGGCTGTATCCGTTCACAGCTCCACCAACAATGCACCAGTGTCCCAGCCCTCCCACATCCCCTCCAACATTCATCGTTATCTTTTCCTGTCATTTTAGCCAGTCTGACAGGTGTGTAGTGGTATCTCAGGGTTGTCTTGATTTGCATTTCTCTGATCAATAGTGATTTGGAGCACCTTTTCATATGACTATAAATAGTTTTAATTTCATCCTCTGAAAATTGTCTGTTCATATCCTTTGACCATTTATTGATTGGAGAATGGCTTGAATTTTTATAAATATGAGACAATTCTCTATATATTTTAGAGATGAGACCTTTATCAGAACCCTTAAATGTAAAGATGATTTCCCAATTTATTGCTTCCCTCCTAATCTTGTCTGCATTGATTTTGTTTGTACAAAAACTTTTTAACTTAATATAGTCAAAGTTATCTATCTGGTTTTCAATTAAGAGTTCCAGTTCTTCTTTGGACATAAATTTATTCCATCTCCATAGGTCTGAGAGGTAAACTATATTACATTCCTCTAATTTACTCATAGTATCACTCTTTATATCCAGATCATGAACCCATTTAGATCTCATCTTGGTATGTGGTGTTAGATGTGGGTCAGGCCCTAATTTCTTCCACACTAGTTTCCAGTTTTCCCAGCAGTTTTTGTCAAATAGTGAATACTTATCCCAAAAGCTGGGGTCTTTGGGTTTATCAAAGACTAAATTGCTATAGTTATTGCCTAGTTTGTCTTGTGATTCTATCCTATTCCACTGATCGACTACTCTATTTCTTAGCCAGTACCAAATGGTTTTGATGACTGCAGCTTTGTAATATAGTTTTAGATCTGGTACAGCAAGTCCACCATCGTCAGCCTTTTTTTTTTTTCATTAATCCCCTTGAAATTCTTGACCTTTTGTTTTTCCAAATGAACTTTGCTACTATTTTTTCTAGATCTGTAAGATAATTTCTTGGGAGTTTGATTGGTATGGCACTAAATAAGTAAATTAGTTTGGGTAGTATTGTCATTTTTATTATATTCGCTCGTCCTACCCATGAGCATTTTAAGTTTTTCCAATTGACTAGGTCTGAT